>PVKE010009322.1:0-45170 GCA_004027555.1 Craseonycteris thonglongyai | reverse complement strand
TCAGTGCATAGTTATTTCTATTTTACTTTTTGACAGATAGAGAGAGAGACAGAGACAGAGACAGTTAGAGAACCGAACTGTGGGAACTCCCCAGTTCAGCACGTGGGTCCTGCCTGGGCCGGAGCCGGGATTCGATCCTCGGTCCTCATGGCCTCAAAGCGAGCGCTCAACCCGCTGAGCCGTCCCGGCTTTTTCCCGCCTTAATTTCTTTCACTGAACCATAACGTTGTTAAAGGCACTTGGCAAATTAAAAATGGCAGCCTCAAACACAAACCAAGCAGGGTATCATCTACCATTATTCGCTGGATTATCAAAGTAGTCTCCAAATGGAACAGACCTGCACTGCTACTGCTTCAAGGCTTTATTGGTCAGAAAAACCCCTAAATCATTCTAAGAGACATCCTTCCAGCTTGCTTCTTTGGAGATCCTTGAGTAGGCAGAGGGATCAGGGTCAGAGGCTCACCCTGGCAGCCACAGGCCCACTTTGAAGACTGGGCAAGTAGATACTTGGTGTGTGGTAGGAAGCAGTGTGGTGGGGAGGAGATCCTCAGAGCCGCTGCAGGAAGTGGGCCAGGCCCACATGCCACTTTCTGGATTAAAGGGAGAGCGCAGGACCCAGAAGGCAGTTGACGGTCCCTGGTGGTCTTTGGGTCAGTGCAGCCTGAGATTAGTCTTCTGCTTCCCTGACCTTCCTCTGTGCCTAGGAGCTCAGGGTCAAGTTCGGTCATGAGAACATAGGCAGGTCTACAGTGAGTGTGAGGAAGCCTCCCTGGCTGGGAGTGCCATCTGGAGCACCTGCCCAGCCTCAGGCCCCTTGATTCCCGGGCCAGGCCTCTTCCCATACACCAGAGCAGTGGGAACTAGGCACTTCGGCCAGAGCTACCTGCTTGATACATTTCTAGGAGTCAAGGTTCTTTATAAAAAAACAGGCTGTGATAAAAACAAACAAAACAGCAGTCATAAGCTGTGAGGCACACTGTTGTCAGTGGGTCACATGTCCTGTCTGAGATGTTTATTTATAGAACAGATTGTGAAAATGCCTGGCAATAATCTACCAATTGATGATCTTAAGCAATTCCATGCCGACCAGGATAGGGGGCAGAAACGAGAAGCTCAAAAATGTTAGGCATAGAAAAGGAGCAGTGATCCAGGAAGAGGAGAAATCTGCTCATGCCCTCCCAAAATACAATCACAAGGGACACTGTCACATCCATGGGTGAGTCCTATGTAAACTCCTCATCCCTAGCTGATCTCCCTCCCAACAAAAATGAGAGAGGCTAAAATAAAAGCTACAGGGTAGATGTTGCTTACATCATTAATGTGTGTGTGTGTGTTTTAAATCAGATGTTCAAATTTATACCTGAATACAGGTTGTATTAGTCAGTTTTTGCTGCTATGATTATGCTGCATAACAACCCTCCCCACCCCCAAAATCTCAGTGCGCTACAAAATAAGCATTTGTTTTTGTCTTTCGTAGGTCTCTGAGTTGGAAAGGATGACTTTGCTCAGGCAGTGGTCAAGTCTGCTCCCTGGCCCTTTTCTTCCAGGACCAGGAGTTATGCCAGATCAGTTCTTTTCTGGAGTATGACTAGATATGTATCAGCATAGCTTTCCTCTGCTGGTCTTGTCTCCCCTCCACAATAAGAGTTCAGCTGTCATCTGACTAGGGTTGTGTAACTAGCCTCAAAGTGAAAGACAGATGGAGAAATTGAGAGACTTACTACTGGCTACAAATGGAAAAGGAGGAGGTCCGTCTTGCTAATTGCTACTCAAACCCTCCTAATTACTACCAAGTCTGTCAGACTCCTCAAAATACCCTCAGTTGGGAGCCCCTCCTTTGATTTACTATGGAATTTCCACCTATTCAAATGTGAATGCAATAATAAATTTAATAAATTTAACTACTTTTATAGTAGTTATTATTAATATGTTCTAAGCACTGTGGTACAAAAATGCTAAATAACATGCCCAAAATCACACAGTTGGTAGGTGGCAGAGGTAAGATCCAAATCCAGGTTGTCTGTCACTAGAATCTTGATGTAGATCTACAAAGCGATATACAGCCACCCAGGGCTGCCACCCAGAGCTGGAGCAGGGGAGTTTGAAGCCACAGGGTCGAGTCCTAGCTTCCCCATTTGGGCAGGGAGAGGCCTAAAGTTGCACTCGGGGGTGCTTAGGGAGATGTGGCAGGGTGTAGATCAGAGTGCCATACTAACGAGGTTGGACTTCACCTGTGGTGTTATCGAGTCATCGCAGGATTAAACAACAGAATGACACAGTCAGATTTGAAAATTATCCAGGAATATGCAAATTCACATCTTAACATTTCTTCAAGATGGGCTCAGCAAGTGTCTCCTTACAATTGCCCAGAGAGAGCAAGTGACTTGCCCAGGGTCACACAGCAGGTGGAAGAAGGTTTGGAACTCAGGTCTTCTCATCCCCAAATTTTGTCTCCTTTCTCCTCATGTGTGCTTCCTCGGCTTCTCACCTCCAGGTCTGCTCCCCACCCACTGAACTTCTCTCTGTTCTCCACTTCCGAGACTGTTTGGGTTACCTACAGGCCACATCCCAGCCGGATCCAGGAATACAGCTGCCCCGAGGTGTGAAACTCCCCAGGGTGTCTGTCCCTGGAGGCGGGACACTGCCTGCCCTGTCCCAGGATGCTGTGCTGATCCCTGAGCACCATCAACCCAGCTTCCTTTCTGCCTCCCCCCGCCCCCGCTGCTTCTTTCTGTTCATAGTCAAGGGCAACACCAGCTCATGTAAAGCCCAACAGCATCCTTTCCTTGAGCACTTGACTGCCAGCTGCTAGAAGATTGTCATGATACATGAATTTTGTTAGAGCAGTTGACTGCTAAAGGCTATAAATCTGTATGAATGACATACAAAGCTACAAAACTGTATAAATAACACACAGAAAGTTGTACAAATAGCATATGACGTAAGTACGTCCAAGAGGGCCTGCCTCTTTGCATTGGCGGTATATCCTGGTGCAGTGTGCTATCTGTACAACTGTGCTCGGCACTCCGGGCAACCTCTCTCCCCTCCCTGAAAACCCAAACATTAACCAGACTTCTGTAAACCAAGTAATGTTTCAAATACTTTTACCTGCTGTTGCATTTTAAACGGGACAGGAAAAAAATAGTACTGTCTGTTTCAAATGATACATTTGGTCAGCATATTTTATCAGCTCATGCTCTGCAAATGAAATTCTCCATTTGCAAAAGACCCTTGTGTAATAAAGCGAGCCTTCTAGCTGGCTTTTGTTACCAATCAAGCTTTTCATGCATCAGGTTGGCTATAATGGGGCCTGCTTAGCCGCTCAGGACTGCCCAAGGGGTGTGAAGCTATGAGAATGTTCTCAGTGGAAATAAGGGGAGGAAAGTCCTGGATAAGGGACTTAGAAATGCTGAATCTGTGTCCTTTCTCTAGGAAGCTGTGAGCCAAGAGAGAAAACTGGATCTGGAACCAGAGAGAACCTGATGACCCCTAGGCCACACCTTTCGCCCAGACTGCCTCCCCTCACCCTTGGCCTTGTGAGGACCAGAGTGACACTCACTACCAAGCCTGTTGGTTAGTGGGTCCTGCTTCCCCAGAGCGGGCGCCTCCTTGTCTAAACACCCTCTCAGTTTCCCTGTGGTCCTCCCAACCCTTCCACTACCCTGCTCTGGACACATGGAAGGAAAGGGCTCAACGTCAACACAAACTGGAACTGAAGAGCGTGCAACACCGCCCCCTCCTGGCTGGCTGGGCTCTGGGCCTTCCTCCCGACAACCCAGCCTGAGTTTGCTTCTTTGAGATACAAGATCCAGACGATCTAGTCCGCAGGGCAAAACTCCAGGATGTGTGTGTGTGTGTGGGGGGGGGGGGGGGGGGGGGGGGGGGGGGGGGGGGGGGGGGGGGGGGGGGGGGGGGGGGGGGGGGGGGGGGGGGGGGTCAGGCAGGGCAGAGCCATGGACTCACTTCCCTGTTACCTGTGGTGTCAAGAGACCAAGTTCCTCTTTAGTTTGGTCTTGTTTTTAATTCACGCAGCACACTAAAGGCTCAACCTGGAACTACTGGACTCTGCCCCTGACGTTCATGGAATCCCCTGATGGCGTGGATCTGACCTTTAAGAGCTCCCCAGGGAGTGTGAGGTGCAGGGGTGTAGAGCGGGCCCCCGGGACTTCCCTGAGCCCTGGTGTGCTGTAGAGGAAATGGGAGGCCCGCCAGCCCTGCCCCTCCCCTCCCCCAGCCCCAATGCGGGAAGACTCTGGCTGCTCACAGCTAAGTGAAACTGCCGCACAAAAAAAGACACCTTCAGCCTCAATTTTTCCAGCCCATCCAGAAAATACTAGCCCCTCTGCTCCCCACAGTGTGCATAGCCCCCAGCCCCAGCCAGGCCCTGTCAGGAAGCCCTGGCAACAGCCCACAGGTCGCAGGGGCATTTGCTTAACAAAACCTGGAATGCAAAACCCAGAGGACTGAGTGGTGGACAGCCCTGAACTGCACTGGGGCTTCGGACAACACACACGAATTTAGCCATGGGGGTGGCCAGGAGTCGTGGCCAGGAGGCCCTGGTGGAACCTCTGCTTAACAGGACCACATCAGGGAACATGCGGCCATGCAAACCCCCTTCAGAAGGTTCCGACTGGAAGAACCTGAATGTACCTCCGAGAGGCCTCAGCAGAGTCCAGTCTCAGGTGTGCTTGCACCCCCTGCCTTCTCTGTGGCCCAGACCAGTCACAGGAAGTGCCCTAGGGGTTCTGTGGAGTGGCCCCCCTGGCTGCAGCCCTGTCCGCCAGGTGTGGTCTTGCTGTTTGCAGGTGGCTGTGTGCCCAGAGACCCTGAGACACAGGAACCCAGGGAGGGAGGGTTTCTGTCTTGCACAACTCAGGAACATGTGTCCCCTGTTGTGCAGAGAGAATTGAACGTGAAAGTCTGTTGTTTTAACTCAAAGCCTGTACGGTATTTAGAGCCCAGGTGCTGTTGTTACAGTTGTATCACTAAATCCCCATGCATATTTTCCTTCATTTCCCTTTTTCTCATTTTGAGGGAATTAAAAGAATTGTTCTTGCATTAATTCCAGGTTTGTCAGATAAAGTAAAGGAAGCTTTGTTAAATTTTGTATTTCAGATAAACAATGAATAATTATTTAAAATAAGTACGTCCTCAGTAATGCAATTATTTGTTGTATATCTGAAATTCGAATTTAACTGGGACACCCATATTTTTACTTGCTAAATTTGGCAACCTTAATTAGTTCCTTTCTCCTTTTCATGCCTTCTTTTTTCCACCAACACTAATGGATTGTTTTTTGATACAACAGTCACCGTGCTTTGAAACTGACAAGGTCTTACTGGTGCCAAGGTCAAGGCCAGGACACACTGGCTTTTCAAACAAGCATGTCTGAATGCCACCTACAGCCCAGCTCTCCCTGCAACCCTGCTAACACCCTGAACTCAACCAGCTCTCTGCTGACCCCATTACCTCTGACTCACCCATGAGCCTCCTGACTTCTCAAGGTGAGGAATTAGGTGAAGTGTGTTCTGATCTTACTAAGGCACCTTTTAAACGCCTTTCAAACAGCAATGAGTCCCATGCACCCCAGTGTTCTTGAAAGCCTCAGTGGAATGAATGGAGGGTGGCTCACCCTCACATGGTCTCCACCACCCTCTCTTCCTATTGGCACAAAATCCCCATGGTCACTGAGGCCCATTAGCTTCCTGAGGGCAGGAATTGTGTCTTTTACATCAGACTGGGCACATACTAAGTACTCATGAATATTATTGAATTAGACAATAATGGGAAGCACTAAAACAGGGATTCTCAGAGCTGAGTCCTGACCTGGTTCTGTCTGTAGCTGACTGCATGACCTTGAACAAGGCATGACTCCACTGGCTTCTTTGCCTGTGAAATAAGGATCATACTACCCTTTCCTACCTTCCTCAGCCTGTCACAGTGGGCCTTCCAGGGTTAGGAAATGGAAATGTGGTTTAAAAGAAAACAAGCTGCACATGCAAAAGTGTCACCTTCCTGGGGAGTCTTTGGAAGAACTCACGTGTTCTCTGAGAGAGAGGAAAGGAGGCCTTCGGTGCATTTCGATGGAGACCACATTTTCAAGACCCTAAACCAGGCACTGTGGTCTGTCAATTCTATCTGGTTCTGAGTGACAGAATTTGGGCACCAGAATTTAGGAACTAATAGGATGTGATACAACATCAGGACTGACCCACATTTTCCTGGACATGCAATGAACTGTCACCTTGAGTCCCAGAGTTGTAGAATGTCAGGCCTGGAGGGCAAATATCTTGTCTCGAAGGTCACTGGCCTGTGGGCATCTGGACTAAAACCAAGGTCTCCCAACGCCCAGCCCAGAGCACTGTTTTTACTGCTTCAGCAAGTTGGCACCCCAAGGATGGCATACCTGGAAAGCATCCAGAGAGGCTGACCTCCATAGCCCTGCAGACACCAGATGGGCCTCCATGTGGCCAATGGGCCCTGCTGGCCTCTGTTGTGAATAAATCAAGGGAGACCTTTGAGCAAGTCAGTTTCTTTATTTGTTCAAATACAGTACACAAATGAGATTTAGATGCCAGCATCGAAAACTCATAGCAAATACTCACACGGCTTAAAGGATATCATTCCAAATAAGAAACTACGACAGAAGGTTCCGGACCCTGCGTTCAAAACTGACTCTGACCCTTCACATTTGGCACTGTGTTCCTGAATACTGCCTGAATAAATCCATAACTAGCTCACCTCTCCCACTTCTTAGAAGCAGTAACACTAAATGACTTTCAGAATATGCTGAAATTCCTAAATTGTTGCCTCAGGCTTGAGGCCAGTCCCTTCTAAGTGTCTCAATCCTCTCCACCCTGAGCTTCTCGCCTCCCCCAATCCCACCGCACGGGGCTCGCCACGAGTTCAGCACAGCAGAATAATGTCCCCCCACCCCCAGCGAGGGTAACAGGATTGTTTGCCACCCAGGTTTCAACAGCCTCTCCCCTATGGCCATGTGTTCCAGGCAATGTCCAAGGGCTGTGTTCACAGCCCTGTTGGCTGTGCATGTAGATAAGACACATGGCCAGCTGTCCACCTGAACCAAGCTGTTGAAACCGTTCAGTTGTGTAGAAGGCAGAGCTGCTAACAGCCCACACCTCACCTTTTGCAAAAACATAAAGGAGCCTCTTTCTCAAGACACTTCACTGCCATCAGCTGGAAAGTTGTCCAAAGTCTACAAATCTGCGATGTCTAGGAAGTGAGTGGCTCTTCCTGGGGCTTGGTGCTTGTGAGCAGTGCACGCCCAGGCTGCCATCCTGGTGGACGCTCTCGCCCAGCTCCTGAAAACTACCCACATGTGGTTACCAGAGAAATAGCAACATACATACACAGAGCACTGTGTAAGTTCAGAATCCTTCACGTTCATTTTCTCACTGAAGCTGCAAGGCATCAGCTTCATTTCTCTGGTCATAGAATTAGAGGACACAGAGTTGGAAGGTTTCTGAGAAGCCAGTGATCCCCATTCTATAGGTCTTCCCCTTCTGGGGCCTGCAGAGCTCCTGGGAATCATCTACATATCCACAGGGGCATCAAAGCACAGTCAACTGAATAAATTGTGTGTTGCACTTAGATGCACATCTATTTAAAGGCATGTACTTGTAGATGTTCTGGTGAGAAATTAAACAAAAATTTACCTTTAAGATTCATTTAAAACTAACATCCAGGGAAAGCCGGGATGGCTCAGCGGGTTAAGCGCTCGCTTTGAAGCCCTGAGGACCGAGGATTGAATCCCGGCTCCGGCCCAAGCAGACCCACATGCTGAACTGGGGTGTGCTTCCCGAATGTGGTGAGGTCCCCAGTTCAGTTCAATAAATAAAATAAAAATAAATAAAAATAAAAATAACATCTAAAAATATGTCAGCAGGCCTTCTATGTAATAATGGGCATAGTTTTAGCCCCTGTGGATCAAGAAAATACATGATAATAAAAAAAACCAAAAACAACAAGATTAAGGGTTTAGTATTATAACTTTTAAATGAAAGTAAAAACCAGGAGACTCGCTCAAGGGCATCTAAGTTGGCACTAGGGTTGTCCCCAGAAGCAAAGGCTTTGACTTGCAGTCCAACATTCCCGACCAATGCTGGTTGAGGTAGCTCCCCCATTTCCTCCCTACCCCATGATTTAGAGATCGAATCACTGGTTGCACAATTCCAGCTGAGGAGCCAGGCCTCCTAGGGAATGCATTACAGAACTACCTGGATCTTAGGAGTTCTCTGCCTCATTCATTCATTCATTCTTTCAGTGAGGACTTAAAGATTGCCTTCAGCTGGGTGGGGATGGTATATTTAGCCACACACTCTCTTTAGGAAGACTTCAGCAATATAGAACCAGAAGGGATCCAATGGGTCACCTACTCTAGCCCAGAATCCAAGGTTTGGACAGGAGAGGGGACAAGTGCAGGGTCTTGCAGCGAGGTTGAAGTGAGTCAGCAGTTGGCATCCTGAGTCTCCTAACTCCCAGTCCAGTGCGTATTTCTCCCAACATGGTCCCTACCTCTAGCCTCATGGGAAAATGTTTGGAGCATTCTCAGTCTCAATAAGCCCATGATGATGCGTGGACACAGAATGGCTGTCCACTCTTGTCTGAGAAGCACTGGATTGGGGCATCATGAGGCATCTTCAGGATTTCCTGGCTAAAGCCACCAAACATTGTTTGCTCGTGCAGGGGTGCATGAGTGCAAAGCACAGCTTTCAGTCTGGACTTTGGCTCTCAGGACTTGCGATGCTCTGTGAGGAGAAAAAAACATAGGCTTTAGCCAGAGCCCAGTAATCAGTGGTCCTGCTCCGATAATGACAGACTTCTCACTAACACATCAACACACCACCCCAGCTCCCCGCTCTGTGTCTTTGCTCACATAGCACCACTGCCTACAGTGTTCTCCTGGTCCTTTCTCCTTATCTACAGCCTCTCCATCCATAAAAGTCAAAATCAATGCCTGCCACCTCCTGGAAGGTCCCCAGGACCAACTTGCTTTATTGGCCTCAGTTACCACAAATTTGGCATTCAACTTGATATTTAATTTTGTCATCAGTAAACATTCTATCTTTTCTACTAGTAGAACCTTCCACAGGCCCTCACAGCACCTTGCACACTATCTGTTGGTTGAATGAACATGTGAATGAATGATTAGCAAAACCAGAAGATGGAGGTAGAGCTACCGAGGATGTCAGAACTGACGTTTCTGTCAAGTCTCTCACAAAGAACTCAGATCACTCCATAAGCTACAACGGAACCCATCTCACAGGGCAAATTATCTGTACTAGCCCCATTCTCTGGGAGAAGACAGTGAAGCTGAGAAAAGAGAAGTCTAAGGTCACAAGGCGTTGTCACTAGAACATTTGAGTAACAAGGTACAAGTATCGTGAAATAAAATCAGCTTTCTTGCAAGACTTAGCACATGGCTTCCAAAGGTAATTCTGAGAGAGGAAGACAGAGTATTTGAGTGATGGTGACATCACTGCACTAACGCTCTGATTTCCCAGGGGGACATTTGGATGAGGAAGTCCTGGTCCTGTTTGTCCAACACCAACAAATGGGACATCTCATGCCTTAAAGTCACACTTCCACTCAGGAGCTTCTGCTCTATGGATCTGGGTCCAATGTTCATAAGCAAGTTTTCCTAAGCAATTTGAAAAGGGTTGGGGAAAACTGCTTGTCAGAGTCCTCCAGAGAAAACATAAACACCCAGATTTTGAAAAAAACAAAAAACAGTGACCAACATTATTTCTAAAGTGAACATCTCAGAACTTTAGGGGAGGGGAAAGCAACCGGAAGAGCAAAATGGCAGGGGAGAGGCTATTCCTCAACAGAGCAGCAAGCACCTCTGGAAGCCTTCCGGAAGCAAACACCAAGGATCCTTCTGTCTACCTGCCCTACCCCTTGTCTGATCTATAACCTGACTTTGCTTTGTTATTTAAACTTTTTGACAGTCTCTCGAATAGAGAAGCCACACAGCAGAACACACGAAATAATGAGGGCAAGCTAACACAACAGCCGGTCCAACATGCCACAGTGACACCCAAAAGTACGAAAATGCGCAGAGATCAGAGGCAAGTAAAGGAGATGCAATGTCAGGCCAAGCCAGGGAGGACTGGGGGGAAGAGAAAGGTCCCTGCAGAGTAGGATTTTCTCAGAAGGCCTCAGCAAAGAGGTGGCTTTGGAGCTGGGCCCCAAAACTCCTGAACGAAGCAGGGGAAGGGAGAGGACAGTAAGCACACCCTGTCATTGGTGCCATACTGCCCTTTCTCACCTGCTGGGCCTCCCTGCATGGAAACTGGGGGTAACTGTGCTGGCTGTTGTGCAGACCCATGAGGCTGAGGACAGCGTGGTAATTGTTGCCCGCAAGTTTGTTAGCCAAGCCGAAAGGGAACTGGTAGGGTCTCTTGGCGAGGTTCCCATCCGGCTCCGTGGAGTGGGCCCCCTGTCTGCGCAGGGCGGCTGTCAGCTTCCTGAGGGAGGAGTCTGGGAGCTGGTAAAAAAACCTCTTATAGCTGGGGTGTCGCTTGATCTGGAAGCAGAAATGAAAGCAGGCCGTCAGTGTTGCTGTAGGTACCCCTCCCACCAATTGCCCTGGCCCTCAGCTCCATGCAGCAAGGCTGGGCATGCCTCACTGTCCCTGGGATGAGCTCCCAGGTTAAGGCCCCACCATCCACGGCCACGCAGAATCTGTTCTACAAGGTCCAGCTGCAAAGAGCAGGACAACATGAAAAAGGTGCAGGCCTTGGGGCGCAGCGGACTATGCTTACATTTCGTGCACTAGCCATATGCCGTCTCTGAGCCTCTGCTTGGTCACGTATAAAATGGACAGAGTACCATCTCCCTGCCCTCCCTGATTATTGTTGGGGGAGGGGATTAAATGAGGCAGTCTGTGTTCAGTGTTTTGTGCAGAGTAGATGTTTATGAATTTTAGTTCCCACCTCCTCTTAATACCTGAATGTCTTAAGTTGGGCTGTCCCCAGAGGCAGACCCAGAGACAAGCTCTCCGGATCCCAGGAAACACTGATGGGGACAGGAAGCCCTGGGACAAGGGTGGGAAGCAGCCACACCCAGGCTGGCTCCAGGAACCTAATCCCTCCCTCCCGGCATTCCAGGAACCAGCTCCTCAAAGTTCCCCACACACCCCAGGGCAAGGGAGCTGCTGTTTGTATCCAACAGCTCCCATCAGCCACTGGTTGAGGGGAGGTGGAGGTTGTTAACTCTGGCCTCCCATGAGGGTAGCAAAGTGGATCTGGGGGCCAGTCCTCAGGCAAAAGGAGGCAGGTGTTGGCTGATACAAGGTCAGGCACCAACAGCGCCCGCTACTCTGATCACTCAGCTGTGACCTGTGCTCACACCTAATGACCTCGTCAGACGTGATCTGTGTTTGTCTTTCCCAGTGGCCAGTGAGGTCTACAGGGGCAGGGCAGCTTCTGGTATAGGCCTTGCAGGGGAGGAAAATCTAAAAGCTTGGAAGAGTTAGAGACCATTTACAGGGACTGTCTGGAAGAAATCCAGCCATAAAGGCTTCTATTTTTCACATGACATGGCTGGAAACTTTCCAGACAGCCCTCATAAATGCTGAAGTGTGCCAGGGCCTCCCCCAACCCAAACCAGTCCAGACTCCAGGGAGGTGGGGCATGAGCTGAACTTCGGGGACAATTTGCACAGGAGGAGGTCCTGGCTGGCAGGGGGAGCCACATAGGCTTTAAGTAATTTTAAACGAGTATTTATCTCATGTGGTATGTGTGCAGCATTTTCTATAATGCACTAAAGTTTGTCAAGTAGGTATTTATCCCTCATTTTACCAAAGAGGAAAGTGAGGCTCAGAGAGGTTAAGGGACACATCCAAGGTCACCCAGATACTGAGATGGGGATTGAACTCAGGTCTCAGTTGTGTGTTGATAAGGCCCCAGGGTTGACCTTGGGGAGCTGAGTAGGTCTCACCTGCTCCCCCAAATGGCTATCCACTCCTTGGAGAAGGACCACCAGCTTCTGGATGATCAGCTCCTCTGAGGAAAATAAAGAAGGATTGAGGGACTGCTGGCAAATGCCACAATAACACATCCACCGATTTCAGACAGTTATTTTGTCTCTGCAACACAGCACACAGATTCGTTATGAAGGGCAACGAAAGATCTTCCCCAAACCAGAGCTGGGGGCATGAGTTTGTTTGGGTTTGCTCTATAGAAGTAGAAGGGACTTTGGCCTGCCACACCTCACCTGTAACCACATTCTGCTCCATTTGACAGATGGGAAAACTGAGACCTCCCAGTGTCCCTTCTCCAGGCTACAGAGTAGCGTGGTCAGAAGGGGAGTTGGGACCAGGAGCAGCTAATCAGAATGTAAGGAGGGGAGGCTCCCCTCAGCCAGGGCTGTAAAGAGCAGTGTGCAGGTGGCTGCTGGTACCAAGAGGTAATTGCAAAGATTCAGGAGATTGTGGACCTGTTGTTAACAAACTGTTGGCAGGTTGAAATCGGCCATGGTGGGAAGATTTATACCACAGAGATCTGCAAATACTGAAGATCAGGGCTTCCCCCTCCTTGACATCCCCCGTGCTGCCCACAAGAGCCTATTTGCCAACACACCACTGGTTATTGGACACAGAGCAAGCCAGGAATGTTATGAAACATTCAAAAAACCCAATGGGGTGGGTGGGGCCGTTACATCCCACCGAATAGACAGGTGTTCTCTACCCAAGGAAGGCTCTCTCCCCCTCGCACCCTGTCTCCTCCACCCTTCTGAGTGTCCTGGGTATTTGTCAGCTGCCCTCCCAGCTCCCTGCTTGGATTCAGCCTGTGAAATCCAATGCGAGCAGGGGGCTTGGTACTAACTGGATTCACAGGCTCCATCTGGCAGAGGTCTCCCTTCTGGTGTGCGGCCTCTGGCCTGCAAGGAAGCATCTGAGGATCCAACAGGCCCACTGTCCGCGGGCAGGGACTCCTGGGACTCGCATTCCTCTGGATCTAAGGGCAAGAGCAGCTGCTGTGAGTGGCACAGCCTGCGTCACGTCCAAGAGCACATGGCTGTGTCCTGGTTCTGACAAGAAGCTGTCCACAGGCAGCGGCACGAGAGGGGTCCTGGTTTCCCTGGCTCCTGAGGGAACGCCCAGCCCCCTGGAGCCACGCCAGAGGGGTTCACAGGGCTCTACGGCCCCTCCCAAAATCTTATTCTTCCTTCCACCAACCCCCTCTGCCTCCTCGAAGTCAAGGTGGAAAACCAGCAGGCCCGCCAACAGGTCCACCCCGGGAGCCCGCTTCCCCTCAGCTCCGGGAGGCTTTGCCGTGTCACTTGGCCTGTCAGAACGTCACTGTCCCCATCTGTGCGATGGGAGTGATAAGACGGGCCCCACAGGGTCGTGAGGTGGTTAAATGAGATGTGTGAACGTGGCACGTAGTAGGCACTCTGTAAACGTCAGGGGCGCCACTGCACACCAGTGGCCCCCATCGTGCAGTGAGAATGCAGTCACAGCCTCCTTCATTGCACCTGCGTCTGTCTTTCCAGTAGCTTTCCAGGTGACTCTGACGCACTTGTCTAATGTGCAGATACCCTGCTCTCACACCACGTTCGTTTTTAAGTGTGCGTGTGTGTGGTGAAGAGGGGGCAGTGTGTTGGGAGTGGTGGGTCCTGCCCACAAGCAGCCCCTCTCTTCTCTCCACGGCGCCCTCACACCTGTCTGCTCAGCGCAGAGAGCAAAAGTCCAAAGTGACGGGAGGCCACGCCAGTCCGGGAGGAAGCCTCTGTCACCACGGCAACGCCAGGCCTACGCACCGAGGCTGCTGGAGGAGGAGGGCCGATGGCCGCCGCCCACACACAGCGGCAGGTAGCTGGGCCGCCTGGGCCGGGGGTCGGGGCCGGCGGCCCCCGCTCGCTTGGGCTCCTTGGAACCATGTTTTTTATGAGAAAAGGCTTTTCTCAAGCTGCACTTTTTCTCTGGGGATTTCTTCCTGCGGGGTGAGGCCAGGTTTTCTACAGCCACCTCTGGCTCTTGGACGTGAATGTGCTGCAGGCGAGAGGAGAGAAACTGAGTCAGGGCGCTGGGCTTGGAGGAAACTGCAAGTGAACCGGAGCAAGGGAAGGGCAAGCCCTGAAACAGACCACTGGGGACCAGAGGGTGCGGCTCAGGGGTCGGAAACAACAGCTGCCCGCAGCGATGTGGGGGGCTTCCGGGAGGGGGGCTTTAGCAAGATGGAGAATTGGGGGAGGGGCAGAGTGGTAATGCCCGACGGGTGGGGGTGTCCACAGCGAGGGTCACAGTGCACGTGGGAAATGTCGTCCTCACCTCTCCCTCCCGCTCCTCCGCATCTTGGATCAGGGCAACGATCATCCGGATAAATTCTTCTAAAAAAGAACAAAGCGGTCGCTTGCACACTGGTGCTTAGAAGAGCTTTTCTACGGTCTGTCTTCATGTCCAGGGGCCCAGTGGCTCCCTGGGTGATTCTCATGGGTCTCCAGGGTACTAATGAACTTGCATTTGTGCTGTCCCATAGATTCCTTTGTGGGACCCACAGAGTCCTCAGATGTGGCCTGGGGCAGAGCTGGTTTCAAGGGAACATAGACACTTATCCATGCACCAGTGAGGGCCTAGACGTGCCACATTGGGTTAGGTGTGAGGAAAACAGCACGCCTGTGCCTGCCGAAGCTGCCACGGGCCATCCGGAAAGGCCCCGCCCCACAGGGCCCTCAGCCCCACCTCCCTCCTCCTCATGGTAGAACAGAGACTGTTCTCCATTCCCCTTCAAGGAACTTTTCTCTTTTTTAAGTAGACAAGGCAGAAACAGGGAGGTGTTGAGAGCAGATCTTTAAGAGTACCTTCAGACACACAGAACTGACTGATTACACGATTCTAAGCTCGGCTCTGCCAACGACAAAATAGTAGTATTGGTGACAGCAGCTACCATTTGGGGAGATTCTCTCCTACAGCCCCTACCCGCTTCCTATCCTCTTTGCTTCTCCAGAGGCCCTGCATAACCCCAACAAGAGCAATAAATGGCAGCTAACATTTCTTAGCTGCGAGTGGGCTGCTCTAAATGCTTTATTGGTATTAATTCATTTAGCACCTCCAACAACTCCAGGAAGTTGGCACTACTGTTATCCCCATTATACAGAGGAGGAAACTGAGACCGGAGATGAAGCAACTTGTCCAAGTTCAGAAGGCTGGAAGAGCCCAAATTCAAACCCAGGCCCCAAATCACCCCATTCACTAAACCTGAGCCGTGCGTGGGTCGAACTTCCTTGAATCGCCTTGTCAGTCAAGCCAAGGAGGGCGTCAACACTATTGAGGTTTACAGCTGAGGCTCAGACAGGGTCAATGACAGCAGCCTGGCCTGGGGCCTGTGCTCTGGACCCCCCACACTGCCTCCCCAGCCTGCTGCACACTGAGGGAGGTCAGGACACATCACTTCCCCTCTCTGGTTCAGTTTCTCTTCCACAAGCGGAGGGGTCAGGCCAGGCGTTTTCCAAAGGACCTCTGAGAAAGAGAGGGGGGCGGCATACTAACTGAATTCTGAGGCTCTGTCCGCTTCGGGTCCCGGGCTTCCTGCCTGGGGGAAAAGCTCCAAGGGACTTGGATCCCCACAATCTGTAGTTATGGCCTCCTGGACTTCAGGTTCTTCCGAGCCTGGAAGCAAGATGAAAGAGTGGGTGTGTTTTGTCAGTCTGAGGGTGTTCATTACTGCAAAGTAGACTGCATGGCTTACAGCCATGGTGAGTGCGTGGAGGTGGAGGGCACCTGCCGGCACCCCCTTTTCTCCGCCCCACAGCCCTCCCCACATTGCTATGGGAAGGAGCAAAAGTCAAAACTACAGTGGCAGCTCTTCAAGTGGGCAAGTCTAGCCCCCGGGAAGCTTCCAGAGCTGGAGGCAGCTGCAGGGTTGCTATGGTAACAACCTGCTCACCGAGGCTGCTGGAGATGGAGGGCCGATGGCCCCCAACACACAGGGACAGATAGCTGGGCCTCTTGGACGGCCGGGAGTCCGGGCTGGAAACATCCGCAGCCCCGGCTCTCTTGGGCTCCTCAGGGGCGTGTTTCTTATGAGAAAGGGCTCTCCTGAGGTTAGGCTTTTTCTCCTGGGATTTCCTCCGGAGGGCTGCTGCTGGGTTTTGGGGAGCCACCTTTGGCTGAGAGGCTTGAAATTGCTGCGGGGGAGATGAGAGAAACTGAGTTGGGTCCCTGACCTTGAGGAGAGCTCCCTGAGCAGCCAAGTGCTTCAAGGTGACCCCAAGGAGGGGACAGAGCCCAGAGCAGGGTTGCTGGAACGCCTGGAGGACAGGTGGGGCTTGAGCAAGAAGGAGGAGGAGGGAGAGGCAGCCAGCCCCGAGGGACCCACACAGACAGTTTTCTACTCACCTCTTCTTCCCACTGGTCTCCCACTTTTTGGAGCAATTGCACAATCATCCGGATGATAGTATCCTCTGGAAGAAAGTGAATGTAGCTGGTTACGTTTTCTAGATGCACGGAGAACTCTTTCTAATGACTGTCTTGGACTTCTGAGACCAACGTGGGCCTTCTGTATTAGATGAGGGTCCTCTTATGCCAGATCTTTAGGTCACAAGTGGGGGAAAGCACCACATCCCAGGGGCTGGTCCTTCTGAGGGAGGGTTGGAAGGGTACTAGGCCAAAGCCTAAAAGTTTATGCAGGAAATTCCCGGTCAGTCCTTCAAACATTCAACTTGTGCCCCACTATTTCCTTTGAACTTTACGATCTGTAACTATCTGCTTTGGGTTCAATAAGCTGTGTGACTTGGGGTACATTTCTTAATCTCTCTGGGCCTTCAACTCTTCCCCGGTGAAATGTGGATCATAATCCCCATTTTGCTTCCCTCCGAAGGCTGTCAAGCCATCAAATGAGAGACTGTACTTGGAAATACTTTGCAAGGCTAATGCCGCTCTTCTAACCTGCAAAATTCCAGTGGGAGAAATGGTGGAGACCTGGCCTAAAGGGGTGTGGGGGGTGGGATGGAGGACTGGGGACTGAGGGACTCCAGCCCACATGACACAGACTGCCTGCCACGTTGATGCCTCTACCACACTACCAATTCTTTACAGAGAAGCTACAAGCAACCTGTGCAAAGATAATGCATCTAGATGGCCTCTGTTAGTTGCCAGCTGATAAATTTACACGAAAGGAGGTACAAACAAGATTACCTGTTCCCAGGCACAGAGAACTCTGTCTGCAAACTTTCTCACCCCTCACTCTCCTCCCTCATTTCTCTCTCATTCATAAATCCTATTTGGGGGAAGCCAGGATGTCTCAGAGGGTTGAACACCCATTTGCAGCCCCAGCGTCTGAATATCGAATCCCGGCCCCGGCTCCTGAGGATCCATATGCTGAACTGGGGGTGCCCCCAGTTCTGCTCTCACTGGGGCAAGCCTCCTGTGTGGGAGGCCCCCAGTTCAGCTCCTGCCCCGGGTGGGAGGCCCCCAGCTAGTTTCTGCCCTGCGCAGCCCTGTCCCCACATGTGGAATGAAACTATGTGGAAAACTGATGGTGTGAAACTATGGAGACTGCTCTGGGCCCTCCCCCTTCTCCCAGTCTCTCTCTTTGTCAAAAACAATAAAAATAAAACTTTTCTAACAATCCTGTTTAGCTTTTGTTTCTTGACTCACTCTACCAGCTGATTCCTTCTCATGTGAGAAAACAACTAGCATGTGAAATAAACATCCTGCAACACAACTAGCTGAATGCCTTTTACTTACTCTTTGACAGTCATAGCTCCTGTTTCATCTCTTTAAAAACATGCCTGTTCTTTATAGGGAATCAGGTTCATGGAGCATTATTGATTTTACGAGGGGCAGTAACAGTGTCGTGATTGTGGATGAGCCTGCCCTGGTTTCTTGGAGGCCTGTGCTTAAGTATTTAAGGATGAAGCATCATTTTACTTAAAAGGTTCAGCAACACACACAGACACACATGCATAGCAAATATGGCTGACTGTTAACAATTATGAGTTTATAAGTCTGCATAGAACTATTCTTTCCACACTTCTATATATTTTTAAAAATATATAAACTCAATAGCCCTCTATATTTCTTCTAGAAATTTAACAAGACTGAAAACCCTGTCCCGTGCTCATTAGCACACGAGCAGGAGCATTTGCAGCCATCATCCATCCTTCCATGAAACTAAGTCAATGTGACCACAGAAGGGCAAGCTCAACACCCGTGTCTTGAGAGGCACCATCCGAGGACAAAGCAGTCATCCAGGGAGTCGGTCTCATTTGGCGACGGCCACCAGCTGCAGGCAAAGGGGACACTAAACCGAGTCTGACTCACTGTCAAGTTTTTTGAGCTCCTCCTCCTGTGGGTGACCTGTGGCTTGGGAAGGAAGCTCCGAGGAAGCAGCACCCGCGCCATCGCCGATGAGCAAGGACTGGTGGAGGTCAGAATCCTCCCCGCCTGGAATAAAGAGGAAAGCACGTGTGGGTGTGGGTGTGTCCACAACATTCTTCCAACTTTGTTCATCAACACAAGAAAAGGGCACAGCTGCAGCCAGCTCTAGGCTTAACCTAAAAATCAGAACCTCACCAAGGTTTCCATTTGAAAAGAGGCTGCTGCCCCAACCCAGGGACCCTCCCTCCTAATGCCCCCCCTCCCCACAATATCCTGGATCTTCCTTGGTCTTTTCTCCCCATTAAAAACATGGCGACGTCTGAGTGCTACAGGACAAAGTCCATCTCCCTCAAGGTACTTGTGGGACCTTCAACGCTAAGATGCTAGGAGTCAGAACAGGAAAGCAAGTTGGGGACAAGCCCCCTCGTTTTACAAATGAGGAATCAAGGGCTCCTGAGAGGGGCAGCAACTTGCTCCAGGTCACACGTCCAGTTGACTCCGGATGGAGTCAAGTCTCGAAGCAGCACCCCAGCAGCTGGTTCTGTCTCCCCAGCACCTACCCCCAGTCCTCATCTGCAGACTAGCTGCTCTCCTGGCCTTCCCAGCCCTTCCTGGTTCGTGCTCCTTGAACTTGAGTGCTTAACAGTGACAGCTCTCATCTCTAGAGCACTTTCCAGGTGCCAGCTCCAGGCCACGGCTGCTAAGACGGCAACTGTTACTATCTTCACTTCATCAAGGAGGGAGACATGGAGGCTGGGAGAGGACCGTTTCCCGCCCCGGGTCACACAGCCAGGGTGTGGTGGAACTGGGGTTTGACATCAAGCTCACCACCATGGTGCTGTTCTGCCTCAAAGAACTCTGTGCCGTCGCCCTTGATACTCGTCTCTGCTAGTGGTTTCACCTCCCACGGCCCCTCTGTCCAGAGGTCTGAGGAGGCAGCTTAGAGCACCCTAGCCTTTGGGGGTGGGCAGTGGGGTTACCAGAGAAACAGGCCGGGTCTGCTCACCCCTGGGTGCTGGGCCCAGGTCCGTCTCGTGGGAGCGCAAGCGGGCAGCCATCCCCGGCAGCACTGCCTCTCGGCCTTCAGCTCCCTGATCTTGGGTCCCCTTGGTTTCCTCATCGCCATGTTTCTTGTGACTGTGTTTCTTGCGGCTGGGCTTCTTGTCATGGGCTTTCTTCCCGGGGGCCTGGGGTTCAGGGGTGTCTGCAGGCTCAGGGAGACCCTCCTTCCCCTTTGGCTTCCTGCTGGCCTTTTCTTTGGTCTCCTCAGCGCCTGCCCTCAGGAAGAAGTTCAGCACACTCTTCAGCCACCCCTGCTGGGCCCGCCGCTGGGCTTTGTCCTTCTTGGTGTCCTGCGGAGGCCTCTGCTCACTGGAGAGAGACTCCCTGGTCTCTTCCGGGATGAGGGCTGTGCCCGGGGTGCCCTGAGTCTCCACGGACCGCACTGGGCTCTCAGGACATCTGCCCCCATCACTGGCCATCCACGTAAGCACCTGCCTGGAGGGGCTGGCGGGCAGAGAAAGGGACTGGAAGCACCTTGACCCTGAGTCCTTCATAGGGTTCTGCGACCTGTCCAGAGACCTGACTCTCCTCAGTGACAGAGTCTTCTTCAGGCTCCGTGGATGCTCCATGGTGCTACAACAAAACAAACAGCTCCCTTAGGAGAAGCCTAGCAGAGACTACAATTCTGACCTGTATGCCTGTCCATCCTACCCACTAATGTGAGCAACCTCAACTCTCAAGATGTTGTGCTATTTAAATTCCTCAGCAACCCTGAGCAGGAGGGCTATCCTTGTCCCCCTTTTCCAGAGGAGAAAACAGCCACAGGGGGGGGGGGGGTGTCATACTGCAGGTCTCACAGCTGCCCCTAGTGCCCCCAGAGCCTACGGGAGTCACGCAGGCCTGCCAACGCCTTGATTTTAAAGATTTATTTTATTGTTCTTGACAGAGACAGAGAGAGACAAAGAAAAAAGGGGGGGTCCAGAGCAGTCTCCATAGTTGTCTGTCATCAGTTTTCAACATGATTTCTTTCCACACAGGTGGCAGGGAACTGCACAGGGCGGGAACTGGGCTGGGGGCCTCCCCCATGGGAGGCACACCCCCTCGAGCCAGGAGCCAAAACAGGGGAGGGGGTGCAAGAACCAAACTGTGGGCCTCGCACATGGGAAACACAGCCCAGTTCAGAATATGGGTCCACACGGGCTGGGTCCAGGACTCGATCCCCAGTCCCCAGGGCTGCAAAGTGAGCACTTAACCTGCTGAGCCATTCTGGCTTCCCCATGCCTTGATGCTAGTCCATTGATACCGACTTTGGACTTCTAACCTCCAGAACTGTAAGGTAGCTCGTTTGTGCTGTTCCGAGCACTGAATGTGTGGCATTTTGCTACAGCAGCAGTAGGAAACTAATGCAGCTAGAGCCAGAGGCTGAGTCTGCCCCTTACTAGCCTCAGCACTAGGGGCAGCTTCTGCATGTTTTCTGGTCCAGTGTCCTCATCTGAAATGTTCCCGAGACCCACCAGTCTGTCTCATAGGCTGTTAAGAACATTTCACAGGACCCCTCAATAATTGGCAACTATTTTTTCAATTGCAAAAACTGGAAGTCATCCTTGATTCCTTTCTTTCTGTCACTCCTCACACCTGGTCCTTCAGCAAAGCCTGTTAGTGCCACTTTCAACCACATCCTGACCTCAACCAGGTCTCCCACCTCCTCCACCACCACCCGGGTCTAGGCCCCATCTCTGCTCACCTGGACTATTCCAGTTACCTCCTCACTGGTCTCTCTACTCTACCCTTGGCTTCCTCATAGTAACTTCTCCTCTCAGCCGCCATGGGCTTTTTCAACCTAAGGTAGAGCAGGTCCTACCTCCAGTGTCTCTCCTTTCACGCATGGTCACAGTCAAACTCCTCACAGTGGACGGCAATGACCTGGCCCTGTTACTTGTCCAGTCCTCTCCTACTCATTTCACTCCACTCACATAGCCTGCTCACTGGCCCTCAGACCTGCTCTGCTTCAGGTCTTCACACTGGCTGTTTCCTCTTTCTAAAACATTCTTCCCCTAGACAGCCTTATAATTTGTTCCTTCAGGGCTCTGCTCAAATGTCGCCTTCCCATAGAGGACCTCCTTGCATAAGCTTTTCACCTCCAACTAACACAGCCTCTCCCCACCTTGCTTTGCCATGCAGTGTTTAATTCGTTGTTGTCTGAGTCTCTCTCCCTCCCCTCTGTTTTGCTAGGCCTTGGATCTTGAGTGCCTAGAATGATGGCCATCAGTAGTGCTCAATAAGTACTTATTAAACAAATTAATAAATATATAACATTAATAGCTAACTGTGTGGTTATCGTACAATCAATGTATCTGGCTCAGTCCCATTGCAGGGTAACGGAGGCCCTTCTAGTCTCCGTCTGGAGTGAAGCAGCTGCCCATGGGAAAGACCAAAGAGTCAGCTTCCTCCTGGGCAGTACTTTAAGCAGAGCTGGCTGTGGGCAGTTTATTTGTGTGTCTTTAATCTGACACTCCTGGACTTTCCAATTTTTTCCCAAAGTTGTTCAGCAACACTTTACGCTTTGGTGGAAGATAAAAGAAAAATAAAACATGGTTTTGAATTCCAAACCTGAGCTCCCAGAGATTCCCATGGAGTTTAGATTCACAGACTGCCTGCTCTAATTTGTAATGATAGCCTTAGATGCATGTACCAAGTATAATTTAGGATAGTTATGTATGATGTATTTACATCATATCTCCTGCACTTACCAACTTTAAAATGTCCTCCATGACCACGTCCAGCTTAGAGGCAAAAAATAAGAATCTATAATTGCAATTTCAGAAGTAGGGGAACTTATATGAATAAGTGAGGAAGACAAATAAAGAGAGAAAAGAAAGGGCATGGGGAGACATGGAGAGGTTTGACGGTGACAATGATAATTAGGTTGGGAAGGAAAGATTAGGGAGGGTAGCCAGAAGCCAGTGGCTACCATTGGCCCTGGTGGTCTTGGAGGAAATGACAAAATGGGCCAGGGAGGAGGCCGGCAATTTGAAAGGCTTTATTTGTGGTTTAATGTTCCTTGAGGGGAATATCTGAAATTACATGAAAACTTTTAGCAACACATATCTGTGCCTTATGTGGAAATTAACTAATGTTCTTGAAAGCCTCAGAGGCTGCCTTAGCATTGTGCTTCCAAAATACAGAGAGGGGTGGGATAAGGAGAAGAAATCATAGAGAAAATACTTTTCTTTCTTCTCATTTATTTCTCTCAACAAACATCAAGTAAGCACCCACTAGGTGCCAGGAATTAGGCTCAGTGCTAAGGATATAAAAATGAGTAAGATACAAGTTGCACCCCCCAAGGTAATGTTCTGGTCTTCCTCAAATGGGCAGGAGTGGGGATGTGAGTGGTGACGATACCAGTACTCCTCTTTCCCTGGTATATGCTCCCTCTTCAATAGCACATGGTCTTAAGGGAAGAAGAATTTAGGTCAAAGCTCTGTTTGGTTTTAAAATCCAAGTAAGCTGAGCCAGAAACACTTGCTGAGTGGGTTCAGGGTTCTCTCCACTTTTTTCGTGTGTTCCATGTTCAGGGCAAACTGGACGGGGCTGGCAGAGAAGCTGATCAATAACAAAACCACAGACCCAGCCAAACACATGGACACCTTGTGTGGCTCAGCCCCTCTTCTTCCTGCACTACGTTGGCTTGAGGGGGCCCAAGGCATGAGAGCTGGAGCATTCTTTCCCAGCTAATGGAAAAAGAAGCACAGTCTTCTTTGTAAAAGCTGTCATTGCCATGGAAACCATTTTCGCCATTGCTGATGGTCGTCCAAAGGACACACTGCTACTTCTAATCAGAGCATCAGTACAATTCCACCAGGCAATGATGTGTTTTCAAAATGACTGCCTTCATTTGGCCAACCCCTGCGTGGAACCACAGTGCCCTGAACCCAGGGGGTGGAGAGGTAGGCAGGGGCCGGGGCAGGGGTGACATGGGCCTTAGGCATCCAAGAGTATTTCCCCAGGATTTCCCAAAGCCTCCTGATTCCAAAGCCAGGGACCTCTTCCCATTCTCCATCCTCCCTTAAGTGGCTGCAGCGTTTGATCCCAAGTCTACTCCCTTCTCGCAGCTCTTCTCTCTCGGGTCATCTCAGCCTGGTTCCCCTCGCACCCTCTGACTGCTCCTCCTCCTGCAAAGCTCCAAAGATTCTGTCTTCCAACGTCAGGCTGGCAAAGGAGGGCAAACCCACCCACCCCACAGAGACCCTGGAAGAGTCTCTCTTGGGTTGATGTGAGACTTCTCAAGTCTCTAAGTCCTGAGAAATTGTGTTCTCTCTCTTTCTCTCTCTCTCTCTCACCAAAATTGTACAAGAGGAAATCCCCCCAAAACTGGAGGGTGGGCCCCTTGTAGTACAGGCTTCCTTCCACTGCTAGGTGAGTGTTCTAGGAACCCATCTGTTCCAGTGTAGCAGCTGGTGTTGTGAGAGGCTGTGTTCAGCTTCAGTGAATTTTTCTAGAGACCCAACACATTTGCCCATTTCATGATGGTGATTTACACAAATACCGTGTGGCATGACAATGCAGCTGCCCACACTGCACTGAGTAGTCAGCGGTTTTTGAACAAAACAGCATGACCCCCAGGCCCCATCCTAGTTACCTGATCTAGCCCCAAGCAACTTGGTTTTGTTTCTCTGGATGGAAAAAGTTCCTGGATGGAAATGTTTTTCAGATGTGGAAGAGGTAAAACAAACAACAGCAGAAGCACTCAAAGGCACCAAAATCAACGAGTTCAAAAACTGCTCTGAGCGGTGGAAAAAGCATCTCAATAGGTGTATTGCATCAAGCAGAGAGTACTTTAAAGGTTACTGATGTATAAACATGTAAAAATAAATACACAATTCTGGTTTTTTTGGTCCCACCTCGTATGATGCCGAAATGAAATCTTTGCAAACTTTCTGATTGTAAAGCCTGCTTATCCAGAATTCATCAAAGCAAGACTGTCTCTTTTCTTTCTCTTTTTCTGTGTCCTGTGTCCCTGCTTTGCCTGAGGGTCCAGGACACCCCCAGACCAGTAACCCCAGACAGCGGCAGACCCTCCCGGAATGGAAACCCAGCTGCTCCTGGAAACTGTCTGCCTTGGCAGACAGTGGATTTCAGAGCAAAGTCCGGGTCTGCTGAGAAATACCCAAGCTACTTACAGATCATGGGACTTCTGATAAGACATGACACACACCAAGACAGCACACACAGCTGAGCTTGAGTTACTGTGGACCAGGAAGTTGACCGACTTTTCCCAAGCATGCTGCACTTTTGTGTTTATTTTCTAAGTTATACACTGACCTCTTCTATATACGAGTCTCTATTTAGCCATCTGGCTGGGTTGCTCTGATACTACACTTGATCTTAGCCAAAAGGGCCGATAAGCGATGGCTGGCTGGGTTACTCTGTAACTGCTCTGACACCAGGCATTGTTTCATAGAGATTTTTCTGCTCCCCTCTCCTGTACGACACACAAATAGCCGGCTGCTTCGAAGGAGAATGCACGAGGCACTCGCATGTGGACCTAGAGTCGACACCCACAAACACTACGGCTGTAGACAGAATGTCTGAGTCCCCCAAATTCATATGCTAAATCCTAATGCCCAATATGATAGTATTAGGAGGTGGGGCCTTTGGGAGCGATTAGGTACTGAGAGCTCTGCTCTCATGAATGGGATTCGTGCCCTTATGAATGAGACCTGAGAGCTCCCCTGCCCCTTCTGCCATGGGGGGGACCCAGAGAGAAATTAATTGACTGTCTATGAACCAGGAAACTGTCACCAGACACTGAATCTGCCAGCACCTCAATCTCAATCTTCCAGCCTCCAGAACTGTGACAAATAAATTTCTGCTGTTTATAAGCCACCGAGTGTGTGGTAGTTGGGGCTTGAATCCACTTCTCTAGATTTTAAATTCTTTATTCTCTCTCCTACAACAAGGGGCCTCCTATTTCACACCGACAAAGATAGCTATATCCACACACATGCCCGCCATGACCTGTACGCACAGACTCACGCATCCATAAAGGCCCAGGTATCGATACACCTGTGCCCCAGAGGCAGACTGTCAACACAGGGCGGGCCTCAGACTCCTGGGCTTTATCAG
This sequence comes from Craseonycteris thonglongyai, assembly GCA_004027555.1. NCBI lineage: Eukaryota > Metazoa > Chordata > Mammalia > Chiroptera > Craseonycteridae > Craseonycteris > Craseonycteris thonglongyai. The sequence goes on along the minus strand of PVKE010009322.1, from coordinate 19,693 downwards.
TGGGCTGGAGAGTCAAGGGCTGCACCCTGAGCTGTGTTTACTCCGCTTCAGGACATGCAGCCCAGGGGCACGCCCAGCCCCAGGGGACAGCCATTCTCCTCTGCGCTCAAAGGCTTCAGCCTGGGCACCCACACGGTGAGGGTCCCATCACTGGCCATACCTCCCCATGCAGGGGAGCAAGGGGCCTCCGGGGGGAGACACTCAACCTCCACTGGCTGGACTCATATGGGGGGCAATGTGGTCACTTCTCCCCTCAACACTGGGCTCATCCTGCTCCCACAGCCACCTCTCAGGTGTTAGCCCAGGGGTGTCTAACCTTTTAGCTTCCCTGGGCCACACTGGAAGAAGAACTGTCTTGGGCCACACTTAAAATACACAAACACTAACAATAGCTGATGAGCTAAAAAAAAAAAGAAAAAAATCTCATAACATTTTAAGAAAGTTTGCAAATTTGTGTTGGACCACACTCAAAGCCATCCTGGGCTACACACAGCCCATTTGGACAAGCTTGTGCCAGATAGTAACAATTCAAGGGACTCCCCCCGGGGGAGGGGGAAGTGGGGTGGGGGCGGGGGCATCCCTAACAGGCTCCTGGAGCTGGCAGGGACCTGAGAAGTATCCAGCCCCTCCTCCCCCTGTGCAGAATCCTTTATGCCACACTACTGGCAGGTAGACTTGCAACCCCTGTTGGCACGCTTCCTGCGATAGGAACCCACGACCTTTGGAGGGAGAACATTCCACTGTTGGCTGACATGGATTTTAAGGTAAGTCCTCCTCAGAATGAGCTGATGTCCTTCACGCCCCTGAGGAGAGGTCCCGTCACTCCTTCATCCTCATTACATTAGTCCAGAAGCCCCAATTTCCCAGGTCACTTGTTGGGTCCCCAAATCACATTGCTTCTAGAGACACAATGCACCTGGGCACCCCTTCTGGGGTATTCCCAGCCAGTCCTTGTCCACTTCAGAATGGGAGGCCCAGACAGAGGGCTCAGCTCCCACTGGGCTCTGCGGCCACGGCCCTGTGAGGGGTGTCAGATGTGTCTGACCTGACCCACAGCCCAGGGCAAAGTGTGGACTTTGACCATCTGCCTGTTCCTTATTGCCATCATGAAACTTACCACCTGGCACTTATTTTCCAGAAAGTCAGGGATTTTTCAAAACCCAAAAGGATGCTCTCCCTAATGCTGGAACGTAAAGCGCTCTGATACAGTGGTGGGGCAGACTGGAGTGGGGACTCGTTCACAAAGCTGGACAACATCCACAACGACCACCGCTCCCCGCCATCCAACACAAGTTTGTGCTCTGCAGGTGCCAACATCCCATCCCCAGCCCCTTCTTGTCCTCTGTTCAAGACTACAGGCAGTGCAACGTGACAACCACCTTCTAATCCCTGGCAGAGCAGCGGGTCACCAGAATCCTTTTCCTATGATTTCCCTGTCCAAGAACCTTACATCTAAACCTTAATCCAGCCATAGGTCATAAAACCACCTCCCATTTATGTGGAGTTTCCTTTACTACACACCTTCCCATAAAGTCTATATATAATTTGACCTATACAACATCCTAGAGGGAAATGAGCAGAAGAGCTATGGAAGGCCATCCCCATTTTTCAGATGAGGAAACTGAGGCCCAAGGAGGTGAAGTTCCTTGCTCGGGGTCCCTGGGCTAATAAGCAGCAAGGCTGGACCTTGAGCTCAGAGCTTATAGGGCTAAGTTTGTTCAGAGCTCTTTGCGGGACACCTGGTAGAGATCACATCATTGAACCCTGCTCTGTCTTTCTAGAGCTGACAACACAGCCCTAGGGAGGGCCCAGAAAACTAGAAGCAATATCGGGGCTAGACTCAGGGTCTGACTCCTGGGTCTATAAGCTCCTTTCAGGACCCCAAGATACCTACCCACAGCTCCAGCCCCTAAGTATTATTAAACTAACCTTGGCCCACGGCAATCAGTCCTGTCCCAGGACACCTTCGGTGGGGACCTCTGGGTCAGGCGGCTCTTCGTCAGGGACCTCTGAATGGCTGAGCACCGCTCCCAGTTGCTAGAAGTTGTGTCCAATGATGGATAGTAGGTCCAACTCTCCCAGGGAGAAGATGCTGTTTTTGCTGCTGTGAACTTCCAAAGTGGATCAGACGATGTTTTGGTCACAGTCATATATGTTGTATGTCCTGGGGCTGAGCTCATGGGCAGCCAATCCAGGGGCTGCCTGTCACTCCCCGTCCCGTCTTACGCCCAGTGCTGCTTCCCGCTCCTTTAGTGATAGGAGACTTACATCAGCTACCCTGGGAAAGAAACAGTTTCACTTGACAACTTCCTTATTACACCCAAACCCCAACAAGAAATCAATGCTCAAAAAACAACCCTGAGCCCGGCTAGAGGAAAGCTAGTCTGCAAAATAAAAAACAAGTGCTTATGGGAAGACGCAGGTGGAGGGAAAGGAGGCTGTTTTATCATCTCCACCCCTCCCTCGATGCTCTACAAAAAACGCCTAAGGAGTAGGATCTAGAAGGAAAGGTCATTGACACCCATATTCCTTGACCTGGAGACAAAACTGAGGGGCAGAAGTTGATAAGGGGCATGTTTTCCAAATGCTACCTCTGGGTAGAGTTGCCATTAACCTTCACAGAACATTATAACAAGCTTTTTTTTAAATCACAGTTTCACTTTCTATAGTGTTAGAGTTCTTTTTTTTTTAGATAGAGTTATGATACGTACAAGTTTATGATCAGAAAAGAAAGAATTTGTTTTATTTAAACAAAGATAAAAAATATCCAAAGTTTTATTTCAGTGAATTGACATGGGAGGCATCACCAATTACAATCTGCAAAGTGTATATTATATTTATTTGTTTGTTTGTTTACAAAATGTTTCAAGAGTAAATATTGAAAGCACTGAACTTTGGAGTTGCCCACACCTGGAGCCATCTGCCTGCTGTGTGACCTCCGGCAGAAAATACAATGTTTCTGAGCTTGTTTCTTAGAAAAAAAGCGAGTCCCCTTGTTTATATTGTATGAGGTACGCATCTATGTGTTGTGTGATAATGATTAGAAAGGGAAGAGCAGATTGCGTGGCCAGCACTTTTCTAAGTTCTGTGTCTTAAAAGTAACTAGCACCTGCTTAAAGCCGGATAGAGGGCCAATAATGTGGTTTTGGTAGCAGTTAGTAATGCTTCATTCATTCTGTCAGCAAACAGGTCTTCCCTCCACCTATGTGCCGGGGGCTGTCTCAACACTGAATTTAGAGAACTATTAGCCTAAAAGCCAACTGAGGCCTCAAAGAAGGGTTAAATTATATCCTCAATTTTTCATTTATTTAACAAAACTGTTTTTTCTTACCCACCTCCTCATGTGTACTATACATGCTCCTGCTTGGTTAGAGGTGAATGAGCCCACCCAGCCTTCATGGGGCACACAGTGTAGTTGTGAAGAGAACCACACAGAGAAAGTCGTTAAAGCAGGTGGAGGGCAATGGGAGTTACTGTTTTGTGAGTACAGAGGATCGGTTTGGGAAGATGGGAAAGTTCTAGAGATGAACGGTGGAGTTCTAGTAACAGTTCTAACAATAACAGTCATTTGTGAAATGTTTGCTCAACAAGAATATACTTAATGCTACTGGGTGGTAGAGTTAAACATGGTTAATATGGTCAGTCTTATGTGATGTATATTTTGCTATGATTCAAAAAAGAAGTCAGATGTAAGGGCAGACACAGAGAGCCACTCAGAGTCTTGTGCACAAACCTACCTCATGACCCAGTAATTCCGTCCGCAGGTATGCACAAGGGCAGGTTCTCATGGGAGGGAGAGCCATGCTGGGCCATCATGGGCATTTGGCACCTTCTCTAATCAGGCAGAGGGGCCACCCAGCCCTGTCCTCGGTGCCCTTCAAACACCAAGCCTTGGGCAGGGATCTGTGGAGAGACACAGGGCGGGGCCATCTAGTCAATGTCTGAGGCCCAGAGCTACTAAGTGAAAACGAAGGGCCCTTGTTCGCAAAGTAGTAACGAGTTCAAGACAGACGTAGAAGCAGCACATGAAACCAACCACAGGCCCTTCTGATGTGGGTCCCATGCAACTTGTACAGGTCACACAGCCATGAAAGGGGCGCTGATGGACATGGTCCCCAACCCAGTGCTGTGACAAAAGATGACAAAGAAGGGACAGACGAAGATTAAGAGAAAATATTATTTTTGAAATTTTAATTTAGTATTAGAAATTTTTAATAACATATGTAAAAGTGCACACAAATCATAACTGTACAGTGTGATCCATGTTCACAAAGGAAACAGACCTAACTGGCATCCAGACCAATAAACAAAACATTACCTGCACCCGAAAAGTGCATCCCTATTCTTCTCACAGGTACCATTACCCCGACTTCTAAATGCTTAGGTCGTTTTTGCCTGTTTTAGGGGTTTTATGTAAATGAAAATCAGACTGCATGCTTTCTTTTCTGGCTGGCTTTCTTTTCATTCTAGTTCATGTTTATAAGATTCAGCCATAACATACTGTGTGTAGCTGCAGTTGTAAATTCTCAGACTGATAATGTCAAGGGCCAGAGAGGATGTGGACGACGACCAGAGAACTCTCAGATGCTGTGTGTGGGCGTGGAGGATGGTGCAGATACTTTGGGAAGTGGCGTGGCAACATCTACCAAAGCTGAGCAGACACCCACCCAATGACCCAGACCTCCACTCCTAGACATTCGAGGGCTGTCCGAAAAAAATCCAGCCATAACTGCCTTTATTTTTCATGTTGCATGGCTGGATCCTTCCCGGACAGCCCTCATATACACAAAAGAAATGCATGCACATGTGCCCCAAACAACATTTGTAAGAGTGATATATCAGCACTATTTTTAATAGCTCAAACCTCAAAAACTTGAAACTACTCAAATGCTTAGCAACAGTAAAATGAGTAAATGGGGGTTTGGTCACAAAAATGGAGAATTTTTTTCCAGAAGGTCTGCATGTTTGTTTAGAAAGGCTATTTGCCCTCTTGTGTGACTTGGGTATGCAACGTGGGGACATAGAAGATAAACTTGGTCTTGAGTGAAAATGAAGGCATCGAATTAAGAGCAGTGGGTAGAAGAGAGTGGCCCTGTCTAGAGCCATAGGTGGGCAGATTTGAGTGACATACTGAAGAGAAGAATTTCCACAAGAGACACACAAGCTCCCAGTTCCCAGAAATCTGCCTCCGCAAGGACAAGAGAATTTGCGTTATGGAAATCAGCACGTGCCTTTGGTAACTCCCAGGAGCAAAGAGCAAATTATACATGGACTCACCCTCCTTCCCAGAGCCTCACCCTCTGCTTGGAATTCACCTATTCCAGGCCCAGCCCCCAACCTGTGTTGGGGCCTCCCACCAACTGAGCCTCCTGGAGAGAGGTTCTCAGTGAGAGAGCCGTGCCTGAAAGACTGTGACCTCACCCCTTCTCAAGTCAGGTCCAGCTGAGGACCAGGTTCCTCTGGCCAAAAGGTAGTCTCAGAATATTCTTTTGGTTCCTGTGAAAAGTGACTGGATTTAGGTCTTGTGTCTGAATGGCTCAAGGACTCTCAATTACCATCCACACTCCCCTGGCTCAGTGACATTTTCTGTCCCTCCTGGGCTTCCAGAACCCCCGCACCCTCAGGTGTGCCTGGGTCCCCACTGCAAGTGAACAACTCAGATGACCACCATGGTAGTAACTTCGACATGGACAGAGCTATAGAACCCGCGCTCCTCACCCCTACGGGGTGTCCTAGTAATAGTACTGACAGTAACAGCCACGTGTGAAATGTTTACTCTGTTGGGCCCTGTACTAAGAGTATTATTTATTGTTACCCCCATAATAATGTTTGTAAAGTAGGTATTATTTTACATTTTACATTATTTTACATTGTTTTATTTTACGTTTTTGGAACGTGATGCTCAAAAAGATAAAATGGTTAAATGACACTGCTAAAGGACAGATTAAAACCTGTCAGTCTCCAAAGTTCCTCATTAATCATGAAACTCCATTGTTCAACTGAACCTCAATTTTCACAGCTGTACAATGGGAATAAATGATACTGACCTTACAGGTTTGTTAGGGAACTTCAAAGAGACCAGTCACATGAGCACCTACCTCAGGGTACATAGTCCGCACTCTGGTAGTGGCAGCATTAGGTCTAGAGGAATCTGTCCTGAGGTCTCACCTGAGGGGCTGGGGCCCACGACTCTCTCCCAGAACTTGAGTCAAGCCTAACAGTGTTGCATGAGTGAAGCCAGCTGGAAAAATTCCCTGCACTGCTCCTTCCTATGCCCATGGAGCACAATGGTCTGCTCAGCCTCCATGGCGTGGGCCAGCTTCTCTCTGTGTGTAAAGAAAGCACTTGGACAGCAATGGCTTACGCCAGGGTTTCTTACCTTGACTCTATGGACATTTTGGACCCGATAATTATTTGTGGTGTGGCCTGTCCATTGTATCATAGGATGTTTTAGCATCATCCCTGGCTTCTATCCACCAGATGCCAGTAGTGAAAACCAAAAATGTGTCCAGACATTGCCAACTGTCCCCCTGAAGGGTGAAATCACTCCTAGCTGAGACCCACTGGCTTATGCAATAATAATGTGTTGTGATCTCATCCAGCTAGGAGTCCCTGAAGGTAGGTAGTTCCAGGTTTGATGCAGAAGCTTGATGATGCCAATGAGAACCAATTTTGTGCTGATGCTCATCACCTCCTGATCACAAAATGGTTGCCACAGATCCCATGTGCCCTCATCAAAGTCCTGTTCAAAGACAGAGAAGAGGGGTGAAGTGATGGTGTCATTTGTGGCTTCACTTTTAATCTGAAGAGTTTTCCCAGACATTTCTCAGCAGAGCTCTTCTTTGTCTTATTGGTTAAAACTGGTTACACTCCTGGCTGCAAGGGAAGCTGGAAAAGTGACCAGGCAGAAGGAGGTTAGAAATGGAGTAGGCCCTCCCTGCCAAGGTGGTGCGGGTACTTCTCATACCTGTAGAAATTATTTTTCTGTCTGCTTTTTTCACTAGACCATGAGAACCTTTAGGAGAGGGACCACCTCATGTTTTCCTCCATCCTCAGAACTTAGCCTAGTGCTCAGCACTAAGAAGGTGCTCAATAAATTCTCACTGAGAGAGTGAGTGAGTGAGTGAGTGAGTGAATCAATCATCAATATTTGACCTTTCCCCTTCCATGCTTATACCACCAACAGCGGCCTATATAGGCAACTATTCCATGCAAACTAAATTTACACTAACTGCAAATACGCCTATAATGCAAATCATAATGCAAACATCTTGCAGTTTCTCCAAGCCACAATACCTCGCTGGCCATTGGACATGCTATTCTCTTTGCCCAGAACACCCTTCTGACCCTTCCAACTTCCCCTCCCCCGTCTTCACATGGCCAGCTCCTTCTCACTCTCTAGGTCTCTGCTTAGATATTACTGCCTCTGAGAAGCTTTCCCTGATCTCCCCAGTGTGGCTAACAGGTGTCTGCTATAGCCTCCCATGCTGCCCCAGCCTGGCACTTGTCACCCTGGATTGTGACTGTCTCCCTAGCAGGACAGTAAATACCCATGGGGACCAGAACAACACATTTTTCACTAGTAGATTCTCCATAAACTTTTGTTGAAGAATCATTTACACCCGGGGTACAAAGCAAAGCTTTTATGTGAAGGGACAGATGGTAAATGTGTTCAGCTCTCTGGGCCATATGACCTCTGTTTGCAACTCTCCAACTCTGTGGTGGAAGTGAGAACACAGCCATAGATAACACATAAACAAATGAGCGTGGCTGTGTACCCACCAAACTTTATTTATGAATGCTGAATTTGAATTTTATGTACATTTCACATGTCAAAATATTATTCTTTAAAAAAAATGTTCAGCCATGTAAAAATGTAAAAACCATTTCAGACTCTTGGCTTTGAGAAATACAGAAACAGGTGACAAGCCCTAGTTTGCTGACCCTGATTGACAGAGTCACATGCTTTGGGTTTTCCAGGTTGCTCTCAGGATCATGTAGAGCAGTAACACAATGATATTTGTTCATATCAAGCAATAAATTAAACTTCAAAGTATACTAAATGACTTAGCCATCAACCAGGAGACAGTGTTTTTTTAAATCAAGATCAGGGATGCCAGGATAGCCCAGCAGTTGAGTGCCTGACTCGCAATCATGAGGTCTGAGGTTCAATTCCCTGCCCCAGCCCTTGCAACCCTATATGTTGAACTTCATCACAGCTGGTAACCGTTGGGATGGCTCAATGGCAAAGCTTCCTGCCTCCTATGCAGGAAGCCCCCAGTTTGGTTCTCCCCTGCCCTGCGCAGCCCCACATCCACTTGTGTGGAATGAAACTATGTCACAGTTAGTGATGTACAACTATGGAGACTGCTCTGGACCCTCCCGTCTTCTCTCTCTCTCACCTTTTCCAACAATAAAATAAATATATAGATATTTTTTAATCAAGAGAATTCAAGATTAAGGAACTGTTCCTATCTGGGAACCATGTCAATAGGTTTAAATAAAACTGTCGGACAATTTCTATACGCAATTCTGTTAAGAATTTTTAAAACTAGGCCTAGAAAGGTATTTCTTTTTCATGATAAAAATGATTTATCTTAAATAATACCCAAAATATTATTTAGATAATGAAAGTAACCACTGGAAAAACTGAAGACAAAAATTGACTAAGACTGGTTGCCTCCAGGAAGTGGAAGTGACAATGAGCTTCCTGTAGTGCTAAGGTGTTGATGTTGTTGTTTTTTAAACCAGGTTTCAAGTATTACTATGTTGTGTTGAATGTTAGTGAGGCTGTGGGGCGACAGGGCTGTTATGCTCTCCTGGAGGAGTGGGGGGGGGGCATGTGGACGGGGGCAGCCATTGTGGAAACCTGGCAATTCCAATCTTAGAAATTCACACAGCTCCTGAGGGGCACAAGAACAGGGTGTCCACTGCAGCACTATCTGTGGATTGAAGGAGTTGAAAGATTCTCGGAGAAGGACAGAGGAAGGGTAGTGGATGTATAGCTTGGAGAATTATCTACATGTTAGAGACATCCGACTGGGTGAACACACGGCAATGCGGAAACATCCTAAAAATGTGGTGGTCAGTGAAAAACAGTAAAAAACAAATGAGATGTACCAAATCACATTATGTAAATTAAAAATACAAGCAGGCAAAACAACAATGCCAGGTTTGTAAGAACACATACAAAAAGATATACATTCAGTGCATAAGCAGCGCTACTTTGGGAAAGAAAGACATACATGAGATAAACATATATAACACAAACTAGAGGGAGCCTTGCACAGCCCAGTGATGTTGTCCCATGAACTGCACCTGAAGTTCTGCAAAACCCCAAAACAAACAAAACAAAGGCAAACGAGAACAAAACTCTTAAATTGCAAATATCATACACAATAGTGAAACACCAGAGCTATTCCAATGGAAAACAGGAATAAAAGATAAAGCCAATTATGTTATAATCGGTTTACATCGTTCTCAAAATTTCTGACCAATGCAGTAAGACATGAGATAGAAATAAAAGTTACAAATGAAAGGTAAATAGGCAGGTAGATGGATAAATACATAGATAGAAATAGAGATAGATTGAGATAGAGAGATAATTAGCTTCCAATGTGGCCCAACTTCTGACATAGAGCTAGTTAAAAAAAAATAATAATCTTTCAAATACCTTGTCAGGTTTCAACCAGGACAAACAGTAAACATTCCTAGATAACTTAAGGAATACACATAGGATTGGGACTTAGGTTTGTTTGATAGTATGCTTTTCACAAGCTACTTCTTTTTTCGGTGGACAGCCTTTGCCTAGTTTGTCTGGCCCATGACCAGGTGTCCCTCATTGCATGGAATTTTCTTGCAATTGGTGAACCTTGCTTGTCTGTGACTATATTGTTGTTACACAGGAGACTTGTTGCTTCAGAGGTGATTGTCTCTCATATAAAGGTGACAAGTGCTCTGGCAGCATTTAGGTGCTCAACCTGAGCCCACCAATTTTAGTTTTAGTTTTGCTTTCAGGAAAATCCATAAATGTAAATTGAAACCAAGCACATTCTAATTCAAAAAACAAAAGGGTACTCACTAGTACTTATCTAAATTCTGAATAAAGTCAGAGAGCTCAACCAGAAGGAGGGAACTTGAAACCTAAGAAGAGATTCACCAAACCAGAAGCAGAAGGCAACTCACAGAAGCTTTGAACTCAAGGGGGTCAGTGAGGGTACCTCACTTGATTCCGAGGGTCATCTTCATATCCCACTTCTGACACTATGGAATGTCTAAACGAAAGAAGGAGGCAAGCTGAAATTATCAGAAATTTGAGTATATTGGGAACAGAATCAGAACTGCAATTCTAGAAACACATGCTGTTGCAAGCTACAAGTGCATCCATTGAAGGGTTAGGGTGGGCTGTATTTATGGGCAAGGAACGCAAAGAGGGGGAAGCCCAGCCAGAGTCCAAGCACTAAGTACATTGACTTAACGTTGAGGAGAGATTCTTGGTGGATATTAGTTGGTCAGGGATAGGTCTTGGCTTTCTGTAAATCAGGCACTTAATGGAAATAAGTCTCAGTTCTTAAATCCCATTCTTCTGAGGATGCATATATGAGATTTTCCATTTTGTATCCTCATGTTCCATTTTAGATGAAAATCTTTTAGGTAAAGATAGAGATATAGAGATAGAGATAGAGATGATAGAGATAGAGATGATAGAGATAGAAACAGAGATAGATATAGATACATATAGATAGATAGATAGATGATAGAGACAGAAAGAGATAGCAATAGCAATGGAGAGGAAGACAATATTATTATCACTTACAAAAATATAATTACACAACCAGAAAATTGGGGTCAATTAAAAACTTTTGGACTTAATAACATAAAGAAGCCTGTGTACAAAATAAATACACACAAAAATAATCAAGTTTTTCTATTTACTGTAATTTACCATCTTTCATTTACTATTCACTTTATTTTTACATAATCAGTTAGAAAGTGTGAGTGTAGAAAAGATTACAGCCACAATAGCAATTAAAAAATACTCTACTCCTAAGAAGAAATGTATGAGATCTATAAGCAATGTAAAAGATATGAGAAAATATAGAAACATCCATAGTCTTGAATGGAAAGCTTAAAAAAATTTTTCAGTTCTCTGCTAGTTAATTCATAGTTCACCACACTTCCAATTAGAATTCTAAATGATTTGACATAATTAAAATTTAGAAATTGAAAAAATTTTCCTGGCTATTTTCACCTGGAAAATTAACAGGTATGATTACTATAAAATTCTTGGAAAAGAAAAATAATAGGGATGAGGAAGGGATATTTTCTCTGCCAAACATTAAGTGTAATATAAAGCTGATGAAGTAAAACAAGGGAGGTGGGGAAGTAGGAAGGAGACATCAAATAAAGCATGTCCCAAAATTCACGCAAGAAGTAATTTTGATAGAAAACACAGGTTTATAATTAAAAATTGTGAATTTTCATTGCTCAACAATGAAAATGCGTTGTTCTTTCGTGTAGCACTCCATTTTTAATAACCCTGAACTGTCAGCTATCACGCTGTCTTTTCTTTTTGTTGGCAACACTTTACCACACAAATGACGCAAAATTCAAATCTTGTGTAAATTTTGGGACACCCTTTATATGATGATGGAAAGAAAACAGACTCTGGGTGGTGAGCACATAATGTAACTCATAGACAATGTAATGTAGAATTGCACACCTGGAACCTATTTCATTTTTACCAACCAATGTCCACCCCAATATGTTTAACAACTAATTAAAAAAAAAAAAAAAAAAAAAAAAAAAAAAAGATGAAGTAAAACAAGATTGTTAACAGGAAAGTCAATGGGGAAAAAAATAGATAGCTCTGAAACCATTCCAAGTAACATATGAATTTCATGTATGAGAAAGAAAGTTCACAAACCCACAAGAAGAGGTAAATTACACAGCAAATGTAATTGGAGAAATTGGCTAAAAGTTTGGGAAGGATCAGATTAGATCTATATTTTATTCAATAGTATAAAATAATTTCCAAATGCATTAAAGCATTACCTGTAAAAATAGCACCACTTTTTAAAAAACTTAAAAAAAAGTAGATAACTAAATTTGGATGAAGGGCTTTTTAAGAATAAAAACAATAATGAGAGGAGTCACATAAGAAAAGAATGACAGACTTGACTAAATCAGAATTATAACTTCTGCATATCAAAAACACCATCAAAGATTAAAAGGCAAACAGCCAAACTAGGAAAAATTATTTGCAACAAATAATACAGGCAAAGGGTTACTCTCCTTTCAAAAATCCATTCAAAAAAAAATTTTAATGTAAAACAAAAAAGTACTCAATATATATAAAATAAATGTTTAACTTCGCTAATGTATAACTATACCTCATAGGCAGTTTACTTCCATGTATATATGCTGCGACATGGCATTAAGTAGAAAAATTAGGATATAAAATTGCATACGAGTCTACAGAACAATCCAGATGATATTAAATTAAGTCATACGCATGTGTTTTAAAAATGGAAGTATAATCACCTAAATATTTTTAATGACTTCCATTTGGAATGGAATTATAGGTGATTTTTATTGATTTATTATTCTTTGCCATATGTGCCACATTTTCTATAGTAAGTATGGGTTGTTTATATACTCTACTTCTGAACATTAGTTAACAGTACTCCCCTGGCTTGGTCCCCCACCAGGCAAATTAAATTCATGGCTAGTCCCTTTTTGGCAAAGGGGGTTTGAGGAAGGGATTTCTGTGGTAGTCCCCCCAGTGACAGCTTTAAAGTTGCCGTGCTCCTTGGATAAGGTGACCAGACGTCCCGCTTTTGGCGGGACAATCCCGATTTTTAACAATTTGTCCCGCAGCGTTTTAAAAAAGTCCCGATTTTTGGAAAGAATGCACGACAAGCTAGGGAACAGCGGGAGATAGACCAAATTTTTAATCAAGAACCCCTTCCCTCCCGGTCAATGGTGTCCCGCTTTACCAATGTTAAAATCTGGTCACCTTAACCTTGGAAAGCTTCCTTCCTGTCCCCACGGGGCCTCAGACACATCAGGCTGTCTGTCTGCTTCACAGAGGAACTCAAGTTGTGGGCCAGGTTTTCTGTGTCTTTCTCCCAGAGAGAAGACCAAACTGTGGCCCCATCTCTCTGGACATGGAACAAACCCAAATCAAGCCTTCCCATCTGGGGAGAAGGGGTGTATGGGGGCATGTCCCACCAGCACAAGGCCTGGGAGTGACAATAAGCAGAGGGCAAGAGGGGGGCTCCTAAGAAGGCCCTTATTTCTGAGGAGCTGACCATCTGCCCCAAAGTACCGATCTAGCCCTCCTTCCATTGAGCACCGGGTTTCTGCAGGGCTTCCTTATGCCCATTCTCCAGCCAGGTCTCAAGTGGCTGGAAGGAAGCAGTTTAGTCAGCTGCGACCTCTTTTATGGGCTATGCAAATTATTATAAAAGAGAGATTTGCAACATGCATGACTAATCAGATCAGCATCTATCGTAAGTCCTGCTGGGTCCCTCCATGCAGTGGGTTGAATAATGACCCCCAAAGGAATATGTCCAAATCCGAACCTCCAGAATCTGCAAATGTGGTTTTATTTGGAAAAAAGTCTTTGCAGATGGAATTAAGGTAAGGACCTCAAGATGTGATCATCTTGGACTTAGAGTGGGCCCTAAATCCAATGGCAGGTGTCTTTGTAAGAGAAAGGCAGATGGAGATTTGAGACTCAGAGACAAACAGAGAGAAGACAGAGGCAGAGGTTAGAATGCAGCATCCACACACCAAGGAATGCCGAGGTTGCCAGCAACCTCCAGAACCGAGGAGAAAGGCACGGGATGGATCCTCCCTCAGAGCCTCCAGAGTGGGCTGACCGGACGTCTCATTTTAAAGAGGACAGAAAACTCCAGTATTGTCCTATTTCAACCGGGATGTCTGGTCAACCTACTTGCACCTTCAATTAGGCCCAGTGAGACTAGGTTGACCAGACGTCCCATTTGAAATGGGACAGTACTGTTGTTTTCTGTCCCATTTAAAAAGGGACATCTAGCCAGCCAGCCTATGCTGGAGGGAACCAACCCTGCCAAAACCTTGATTTTGGACCTTTGGTTTCCTGTGAAACATAAATCTCTGTTGTTTTAAGCCCACACGTTTGTGGTAATTCGATCTAGTACAGGATGCTAATACACTCTCTTTCACACACGACCGTTCAGCAGGGCGTGTCTCCAGGACCTGGTGCTCTCCCAGGCTAACTCTAAGCCAGGCTCCTAGTTCAGACTGCTGTCCCCTCTGAATGAGGAACCCACTGGAACATTCTCCTTCCTGCTGCAGGGAGCACTCGGGAGCACGTCGTCTGACTGCTGATTGTCTGACTGCAGGCAAAGAGCCAAGAGACCCCAGCCTGCACCTTCAGAAGTATCCACGTGTTCATTCCCAGTCAGGACTTACAGATCTTCTCTTTGTGTTGGTTGCATAATATTCCAGTGTATTTATTTATCTAAACCCCGTTGCTAGTCATTTGGATTTTCCCCAAGTGGCTGGACAGCAGAAGGGGTGCATGCCAGGCAGATGGCAGTGCTCTCCCGTTACTTGCTGTGTTCCCTTCACAACCCTAAAAAAAAAAAAAAGGAAATGAAATGAAATAAAAGAGGATGTAATTTATCTTGAAATTAAAAATGTAAAGGAAACTGAAAACTGAAGCCCAGGTTTTTTCCTAAAGCTTTACTCACTGGTTCTTCTGCCCTTAGTGACATGCTTAGTCAGCTCCGACTGCCAAGTAAGTCCAGGGTAGGACCAGGTTTCCACCTGCAGAGGTTGCCCACACCGTGATACCTGAGAGTCAGGCTCTTCTGACTGCTCAGAAATTCCCCTGGGGAATGTGATCAGATGGCAGGATCTCGGGCACCAAGCCCAGGCAGGGAGGAGCCGTGTTTCAGGGAAGAGGTGGACCTTTGCATTAGCAGGTGACTGTCCTCTCAGTTGATCAATTAAGATCGGCCACTCTCACCAGGGAACCAGAAAAGGATCCTTTGAAGGTCTTAGCAAAACAAGAGCCTGTTGACAGGCAGGCAAGCCTGTTGGGCCAATTTTGGGAAGCAAAGCTGCTACGCAACATTAATGCATGTTGGTGTGTTACTTAAAAAGCAGAGACCCTCTAATACCCCACACCTTGGAGATCGTCAGTTCTGAATTAGCTCTTCTGAGACCCTTTTTATAGAAAATAGCATAGCATCATTTATTATCATCATCATCATTTTCACAGATGGGAACATTTCAATATATTCCACAGTTAGCTTTTTTTTTCTTTTTTGTTTCTGTTCTTGTGATGGTTTCACAGTTAACATTATCTTAAGGGAGTTTTTGGCCAAAGAGCAGGGGAGACTTCCTTTTCCCTTCTAAGCCCTAAATAATTTCTTTTCTTAATTTAGTGAGTAAAAGGCTCCGAACTCCAAGAGCGTCAACACTCGGGAGGGGTGTTCAGCCACGTCTCTGTATTTCATACTCAAAGAGATGTTAAGAAAATTCCATTTTACCCACACTGGCTTCTCAGCCTTATACTAATGACCTTCGTCCTTGAAACGTTCAAAAGTTGGAGTGGAACTTGCAGCCCGTCTCTCACCTCAATTTAGACAGTCAGGGATGAGGGGAGGGGACCAGGAGATAGATCCCAAACAGCTTGTCCACAGTTAGGTCACCTGTTTTAAGCCCAAAGTGGGTGACAATTGGGACATCCAGATTTCACTTTTCCTTTCTCAATGGGGACACTGAGAGATAAGATTCTCATGATGTAATGGAAACATAAAGACTAGAGAATATCCTATGCCTTTCATCTAATTCCTTGATATAATTTATATACCATATTTTTCCATGTTCTTTCACCTAAAATTGTTAGAACAAAAATTGGGGCTCGTCTGACACACAGGAGTAACCTGTGTATTGATTTCTTAATGTTGGGTTAGAAAAGTAGGGGTTGTCTTTATACATGGGGGCATCTTCTACATGGAAAAATACTGTAAATTATCTTACAGAACAAAATCAACCTAAGTCTTGCTGTGCCATGCTCTCTCAACTAGAATTTTACCATTTCCAAGTGTTCACAGACAAGAATGAAGTCACCATTTGACAAAGGGCCAAGAGACCCCAGCCTGCACCTTCAGAAGTGTCCATGGGTTCATTCCCAGTCAGGACTTACAGACCTTCTCTTTGTGTTGGTTGCAGAATATTCCAGTGTATTTATTTATCTGAACCCCATTGCTAGTCATTTGGATTTTCCCCAAGATTTTGTAACTCTAACTCAGTGCTTCAGACAGTATCTCTATAAATATATTTTTGTGTGTAGGTGAGAACATTTCTGAAAGGTGTAGTCTCAGAAATAGAATGGCTGGGTCATAGGGGAGACACATTTAAATTGTTGGTCAGCCCTGTTGAATTTTTTCCCAAAACTTTGCACCTCCTTGACCTCCAGGTGTGCTTTGTGGGTCCCACCACAGACACTGCTGAACCTGTGTGTTGTTGTCAGTAGTGGCAAATTTCAGGATGTTCAGAAGGGCCTGACTCTCAGGTGTCACGGTGTGGGCGACCTCTGCAGGTGGAAACCTGGCCCTACCCTGGACTTACTGGGAAGCTGGAGCTGACTAAGCATGTCACGAAGGGCAGAAAAAACGAATGCTTAAGGAAAAAACCTGGGCTTCAGTTTTCTCGATATTAGCTTTACATTTTTCATTCCAAGATGTAAATTTGCACGAGCCACTCTTGTTTGCATCTGCCTTTCTTTATTTCTCGTGACGTCAAGCATCTTCTCAAATGCTTCTTGGCCTCTAAGCTTGTTCTCGAGCAGCTGGTTCTTTATTGAAAAAATATTCAACTTATCAAGTTATATTGTTTCCTCCAGGAAGCATTCATTATGCTCAAGAGAATACATGGAAGCTTTCGCTTCCTATGCTGCACAGGAGTTTCTCATTTCCTGCAGAGACAGCAATTATTCATTTCAGCATCAGGCAAATGTAAAGCACTCGGGGTCAGTCATGAGGACTCCTCAACGGAAACCCCAGGTTTCTAAGACTCATGTCACAGACAGGATTTCAGAGGTAAATTTATAGACTCCACAAATGGGGAAAAAAGTCATATAATACTGCAAATGTAAATTTTATACAGAAAAGGAAAAAAAAAAAGAAGCATCAGTTATTTAGCTCAAGTAACTATTGAACCAAATTAAATGTTAAAATCTTGATAGAAGGAGGTCAGGCCTCATGGACTGACCCCGTTCATATCCAGCCCAACCTTCTCCAAGGGTCCAGCCTCTTCCTGTATCACAGGGGCTGGAACACTGACAAGCACACTTCCCAGACTCCTTTGCAGCTAGAGGTTCAGATGTGAATTTAGATCTGACAGTTAGATGTCCTTGCCTAAGCTGTGGGAGGAGCTTGTGCAATGGAGGCATTGTCCCATGGGTGCAGCTGCTGCTGGACAAGCAAGGTCAACAGAAACAGGATACATTCAGCAGCATTGCAGCATGTGGACTCCGTGGAGCCAGGGTGGCCCCTTGTCTAGTAGTGGTGTTCTAGAACATTCCTGATGGTCCCATTTGTAACCCACTTCCCAACACTTCCAATGACTGTGTCAGCCCCTGATTCTTTTTCAGCTAAAATTAGCTGATGACGTTTCTGTTTCCTACAACTGACCTCTGACTAACACAGCTTACAAATACTTACCTTGACCAAGCCATTCAAGATACGAGAAGGAAAAGTCTAGACAAAGGGCAATACTATCGTGAATCATGCTCCCTAACAACACTCTAATCAGATACCTCGTCCCTGTACAAAACATGAAAAGTACAAAAAGGGCAGAAAGAAGGGAGTAGAAATCATCTGTTATTACACAAGAATCAAATATCGATGAGAAGGAAACATTCAGCCCCACGGAGACGCTGGTCCTAATCAGCCAGCTGCTGCTGTTCATTTGAAAGCAGATTTACCAGCCCAGCCAAGGAGGGCCTGGGCGGGCTTTGCTGCACACACTGAATGTCTAACACAAGACTGCACGTCAGCGCCAAGCCCCTTCCCGAGAGTAACGGAGAGAAGCTGTGGCAACAGATTGTGATAACTTACCCAGTGTGTCTCCTAGTTCCCATCCACAGACCTGGTGATACCAGTGGGAAGCACTCTTCCTCTGTCCTATCATCCTCCCTGGACCTATACTGACCCTCCCCCAGGCCTGGAGAGGGTCCTCTGTATCCCTCCAACCCAAGTGGAGCCCATTCACATCCAATTTGTCTACTTATTTGAGCTGGACCCCTTCGTTCTTTCTACCTTTCATCCAAGACCAAAGTTTCCTTCCAGAGACCTCTTCCCTCTGCATCCAAGAGAAAATAGTAATTAAAATAGTTATTATTTATTAAATACTTCAAGCTATCACACACTTCATCCTCATAAGAACCCTGCAAAGTAGGAATTATTTTCATCTTAGATGAGAGGCTCAGAGTGCCACCATCCTAGAACTCATAAGAGGTGGAAGCAGGATTCAAACTCATAGCCACCAGGATTCAAAGCCTGGGTCCCTTCTGCCACATCTCACTCTTACAGTCCTAGAAAAGTGACCTTGACCTAAAACTATTTTGGGGGAAGCTGAAACTCTACAGAGGCTCTATTTGTTCATAAACTCTTTTTCTCTTTAATAACATCTTCATTGAGACCAAATTCACATGTCATAACATTTACCCTTTTAAAGTGTACAATCCAGTGGTTTTTAGTAAATATATGCACAGAGTTGTGTATCAATCGCCATTATCTAATCCCAGAAAGTTTTCATCTCTGTGAAAAGAAATCACATACCCGTAGCAATCACTCCTCATTCTCTCCTCCTTCCAGCCCCCTGCAGCCACTAACCTATGGCCTGTCTCTATGCATGTGCCTAATCATGCAATATGTGGCCTTTTTGCCATTGGCTTCTCTCACTTAGCATACTATCTTCATGGTTCGTCCATGTTATAGCATGCGTCAGAACTTCATTCCTTTTTATGGCCGAATAATATCCCACTGTAAGGATTATCTACTCATCTGTTGATGGGCATTTGGGTTGTTTTTGTATTTGATTATAATGAATAATACCGCCATAAATATTTGTACAAATATTTACAATAGAATTGAATCACAAATAGATTCAATTCTCTTTGTTATGTAATTACGAATGGGGGTACTGGATCATATGATAAAACTATTTTAGCTTTTTGAGAACTTGCTAAACTGTTCTCCAGAGCAGCTGTACAATTTTATGTTCACACCAGCAGTGTATGAGAGTTCTGATTTCTCCACATCCTCTCCAACACTTGTTATTGTTCACCTTTTTTATTATAGCCATTCTACTGGGCATAAAGTAATATCTCATTGAGGTTTGCTCTACAGTTACCTTATGGTTAATGATGTTGAGCATTTTTTCATGTGCTTATTGGTCATTTGTATATCTACTTTGGGGATGTGTCTATTCAAGTCTTTTGTGAATTTTAAATTGAGTTACTTGTCTTCTTATTATTGGGTTATGAGAATCCTTTGTATATCTTGGATAGAAGTTCTTTGTCAGATATGTATTTTTAAAATATTTTCTCCAATTACTATGAAAGACTCTATGCCAACAAATTTGACAACCTAGAGGAAATGGACAAATTTCTAGAAACATATAGTTTACC
>PVKE010009321.1:0-45167 GCA_004027555.1 Craseonycteris thonglongyai | reverse complement strand
TTTTTTTTTTTTTTTTTTTTTTGGCAATAAATAACACACTTGATGAATTGCTCTTTTCCATTTTCTTAGCAGTGACTGAGCACTTTGTATGAGCCAGACACTGTGCTGCGTGCACCATGGATACAACGACGATATGATTAAGATGTGGCTACTAGTGTCACGGGGCTCTCAGTGTAGTAAGAGATCTTGAAGGTTTTAAGAAACCAGCATGAAATCGATTGGTTTGGCCAAGAAAAGGCAGGCCAGGGCCAGCTGCCAAGAGATTTCAGCAAGTCTCAGCGGCTCAGAGAAGCCACCCAATGGAACAGATTTATCTTGACTTCACAGATAGTGACAAGTTACATATAATAGTTTAACCTTTTTTTATTACTAAAGGAGAGATTTGTAAAATTATCCTTCTTGTCTTGCTTTCTTTCTTTCTTTCTTTCGTTCTTTCTTTCTTTCATTCTTTCTTTCTTTCTTTCTTGTGTGTGTGTGTGTGTGTGTGTGTGTGTGTGCAATATGATACTAAAAATCAGTCTACTGTCCCCAAAGATTTTCACTAAAAGGAAGAGGAAAAGAAACAAAATATTTAAGTTATGTACAAATTACGTGATAGTTGCATAGGTAGTTTTCTAGTTTCTTAATTGAATGTCTGCTTTGTATAAAGGACTTAGTAAAAAATGTGAAATTATATTAATGGGATGAAAACAAATATTCAGAGCTGTCTAGTGAAACTTTTCAGATCAGTCTTGCCTCTTTATTCACCTATTTGTCCACTCTCATATTGATCAAACAAGCTTTTTTGTTGTTCATTTGGAATGGAGCATTTTGTTTAGTGAAATATACAAGTTTACAGGCAGTTTATCATATAAGGTATATGAAAGTAGAAAGCCCTAGCATATAATTATTATTTATAGTAATTATCATAAAAGTAACTATGTAGTAATGTAAAAAGTCAAAATTTTAGAAATGTTCATAATAATAATTTTAAACATAAATTATTATTGTTCTGAAAATATATGACCAGGATTTAGCACTGAAGTCATAACGGTAAGCCAGGTTTTACTATTCTGTCTGCTAATATTTGTTAGGACATTCATGTTTATAAATTTGCCTATTTGTAAAAATTAAATAATATTAAACACTCCATTCATATGAAAAGTAAACAACTATTGAAAAGGGTTTCAGAAATAAAGATCAGAGAAATTAGATAATAAGCAATAATCCACTATTTTTTGTCTAGGTCAATCTGAATATACACTTTGTTGGGAGATAAGAGTTTCTATTTTTGGAAAATACTTAGGAAGATTCTAAATTTTAAATTCATTTCATAGGTAGTACTCGTATTTATACAGCTATTTGCTATCATTTTTAGAATACTGAAGTTTTTCAAAAGATTTCTATAGGCAGGCAGTAAGAATACTCTCCACAGCTATTTCAAGTTTAGGTGAGCTATCAGGGGTTACATATTCGGTATATATTTATGGGTATCTTTGAGTTGTAGTAGCCTAAAAAAACTGTTGAATGGACACAGAATCAAAATACATATTATTTAAAGGAACTCCAAAGTGTGTAGTGTCAGATATTTGCCAAACACTGTATTAGTTATTTAATAAGTATAATTTAAGACTAAATCAACCCTATAACCTCAGCGTGATTACTGTTACTTACAGAAAAAGAAATTGTTTTCCAGAGGTTAGTTATCTCACTAGCCACACTGATCTAATCTAAGTGGTTTCAGAGAATTTGAAGCCAGGCCCTTACAATACAATAGCATTTTCCAGTTTTCAGCAAACAGCTTACTACTTTTAGGCATTTTGCTTTAAACACATACCACTAGAAGTTTTAGAACATCATAGCATCCTTAATTAACTCAAGCCTCATTTTTCTCCCCCTAAAATGTATTTGAAAGGAGAACCTGACTCCTGTAAATGAAAAATTAATAAAATTTACTTACTCTTTATGACTACTTAGGTAAAAAATGTTTGTCAATGTAATATCTAGGATCCTTTCACAAGCCACCAGGGCTAAAGTTGTATTGCTTCCAACAAATACTCCTTTGCCAGCAGTTGCAATTTGGGGTCAGTAACTCACAGGGCTCCCCATTTGAGGTCATGGCAACATTATTCTTCCAAGATATCAAAACAAAAGTTTTGGAGTCATCCTTGATTCTCCTCTTTCTCTTACACCTTGCATCTGATCCATGAATGTATTGTACAAAACACACCTTTAAAATATGATGAGTGAATACCAGATAGTTCAACAGGTTGAGCACTTGCCTCGCCACTGTGAGGTCTTGGGATCGAATTCCGGCCCCAGCCTGTGCAAACCCATATTCTGAACTGCTGAGCAGCTGGTGACCACCAAGATGGTGGTGAAGGTTCTTGCCTCCAAAGTGGAAGGCCCCCAGTTCAATTCCCACCCTGCATGGCCTCACATCCACCTGTGTAGAATGAAACAATGTCATAACTAATGATGCACAATTATGAAGCCTACTCTGGGCCCTCTCCCCTTCTCTCTCTCTTTCTTAGCTTCTCTCGCACAATAAAAATAAATGAATCTTTAAAATATGATGAGAATCTGACTGCTTCTTACCACATTCGTTTCTACCACTCTAGTTCCATTGTATCTCATAGATTATGTAAAATGCCTCCTAATTGGATTCCTTCCTACCTTCCTTGCCTTTCCTTCTCTATAATAACAAGCCTGGAATAACTATATGAATGTGTATTATCATAAATTATTTTATTGTATACACTAAACATTTTTATATTTTTTGTGAAGATTTTTTGTAAATGGCCAAATTCTCTAGTTATTTCAAATTTTATTCACTCCCCTTGTTTCATTTTAAAATAAATGGGCATTTTTATTTTATTTAACCACTGAAAAGGTAAAAGAAACAACTATGTGACCAGATAGATTTATTTAAAAATAAAAAGCTCAGGCATAAATTGCTACTAATTGTGTTTTTAAATGCTGACTCACAATGTAGATTAGTTACTAAATCAATAGATTACACACTTGGCATTTTGTGCCTCACTTAAATTTTATATACAAAATATTCACCTTTGAATCTTACCTAGAATGCACATACTCATATGGTTTTGAACTCAAATGAAAACAATAAGAAAAAAGGATACATTAATGTTGCCAGGACTTCATACATCCTTGGTGCCTTGTAAATAAAGACCTTTGAGTTCCAAATCTACACATTTTGTTAAGATCCATTTTCAAAAGGGTATCATGTGTAACCTAAGATATAAATTTGAAAGTTGATAGAGTTGTGCTTTGTGACAGAACCACAGATGTTCAGTACATGATATATTTATTTTTTACTGCAGTGACCCATAGAAGATCTGCTTATAACAAGTCCACTAATGACATGATATAGACAGGCCCCGGTCCAGTGGCTGTTATTACAGCTGTGTCCCGTTACGTGGTAGATACCTAGAACGTACTTGCATTCCGAATGGCATTTATCTTTTGAATTTCAAACATTCCTGCCATAAATAAGGATTTTATGCGTTTCAAAAATGTTTCTCTGTTTCGTCTAGGGAATACTGAAAGGTTACTTTTTCTTAATGAAATTCCCACTCTTAGAATTCCTGCAGCTCAGATGAGCACTTTTGGAGCCCTAGGCTCCACAAATCTATGTCACTCTCCTCTCTACCCATTCCCTGCTATTCCTTTATCCCAGAAATGTGATAATAACTTTAGTTTCACAAAACCAGCAGTGTGGGGACCATAGGAGAGCTGGTTTTAATTGTGCTTTACTAATTCTCTCTCTGTTAACTCTTCCAATAGGAAGTATCTGAATCTATAATAGAAAGATGACTTAGGCTAGTGATATGGGAAAAGCAAAATTTTATGTTGATTTTGTTCCCAAATTTAACATTATGTCTTAAATATATTCTAAGTAAAAGTATGAAAAACTGATGACCACTCTCTCGGTCCCCAAGGTCTTAAGTATAATAGATAGGAAGGAGCTAAAGACTCATGTGTTTAAAGCATGATCCATTGAAATCTTAAGAACAACCACGTGAAGTGACCCCCACTCCAGACCTAATGACCACAATCATTCCTTTGAAAAAGAAGTATAATGATCCTCCTCATCTATTTAAGTGGAACTAGCTACTATTAATCAAGTGTATGTTCATTTCTTTTTGAGATAAACGTGTTTCATGTCTTGAAGAATGAACAATCCAAAAACAGAAGTGTATTCTGTGTGCCCTTAATTCAGGGAGAAGCCCAATCATCGTTGTTTTGTTCTCCACATTGTTGTTGGGATGGTGGGAGGTTAGCCTGGGTAATTATTGCAACAGTAACAACCACTGCCAAGGACTGAGCTTGTTCCACCTCGATGTATAAAAAGCAGCTGCTTTGCTGTTGCAGTTGGTGCCAGGCAGCTGCTTTTATTGTCTCTATTTCTTTCTAGGACTTCTCATCCTCATGGTAGTCGTCTATCTGAACACAGTCCACAGTTTTCTTAATCACAAAGGCTACAACCAGAAGTGTCACACAACCACTGTAATGAGCAATGCAGAAAGTGGAGTGGAAAGACATGTTCCTTCAGTACTGAATCGACTGTGCCTATGTGTATGTGTGTGGGGAGTGGGGCAAAAGGAAATGGACTTAACACGTGTGATTGAGTATTTGTGAAAAACACCAGGTTACAGGTGGCAGGATGCACCCAACATGGGAGAAATGGCAAAGAAGTTTCAAAACACCTGCCCTAGTCCTACAAAGAAAAATCACCAACACAATGAGAAATGCCAGATGGATGGAGTTGAAAGAAAAGAAAGCATTATCATTAATCAGGATTATATTTATTAAGTCAAACAAAGATTTTTAGTTGCGTACCCATTTCCATCTTTGTTTCCCTCCTAGAGTTTTCCTGCAGAGGATTTATACAAACCTGAATTGTGAGGAGATCTGTAGGAAGATAATTGGCATTGGCGCCAAAAAAGACAGATCTATCCATTTATCCTAACTAAAATATGTATCTATCTTTCCTTGTTTTACATAGCTTTGGTTTTATAAGTAGTTTTGAAAGTAGCTATGGAATTTTACTAGTCCCTATACTGGGATTTTTCAGAGAACAAACCAATAGAGAGAGAGAGTTTGTGGAGAGAGAGAGAGAGAGAGAGAGAGAGAGAGAACAAGATGGAGAAAGAGAGGGAGGAAAGGGGATGGGAGGAATGGAGAGACCAACTAATTTTTAAAAAGTTGGTTCACATAATGTTGGGAGTCAGCAAGTCTGAAATCTATGAGGCAGTCTGGCAGTCTGGAGACCCAGAGAAGAGTTGATGTTGTAGTGGAGTCTAAAAGCAGTCTGGAGACAGAATACCCTCTTCCAACTTTTTCTCTTATGGCCCACAAGTGATTGCGTGAGACTCAGACACAGTGTGGAAGACTATCTACTTTACACAAAGTGGACTGATTGAAATTTGAATCTCATCTGGAAAATGCCTTCCTGGTGACATCTGGACTGGTGTTTGATCAAATATCTGAATAGCGTGGCTTAGCCAAGTTAGCACAAAAAATTAATAGTCATTGTTCACCACAGCAATGGTGTGTGTGGGATTGCTAACTCTCTTTGAATGAACTTCTAGACCACATGCTTAAAGAAATTGTCAGGAAGAGTTATTACACAGAAATAATAATCTTTGATCTCCTCCCACTAATTATACTGAAATTCTCTTTGACTCTAAATTCTTTCCCAGGGACTTTTCCCTTAAGTTTTCTTTGGAACACAACAACCAGTGCATTAGAGAATGTCCCCTCCCCTAATCTCTATCACAACGATATTGCATTTCAAGACCTCCCTTAGATGACTACTTATCAATAGCAATGTAATTTTGGGGAAGTCACATTATAGCATTTTTATTGGTAAATATTTTCATGTCAACATTGTACTTTTGGCAATGCCTTTTTTATTAAATCTGTTGGGGTGACATTAGTTAATAAAATAATGTAGGTTTCAAGTAGACAATTTTATATCATCTGTATATTGCATTGTGTGTTCACCACACAAAGTCATATCTCATTCTATCACCATATATTTGACCCTTTCTACCTCCCCTCTGTCCCTTTGTCCTCTGGTAACCACTATACTGTTGTCTGTGTCATTGAGTTTTTGTTTGTTTGTTACTTTCAATTTTATATCTCACGTATGAGTAAAGTCGTGTGGTTCGCCACTTTTTCTGTCTTATATCACTTAGCGTGATATTCTCTAGATCCATTGTGTTGTTGCAAATGGCAGTGTTTCATCTTTTCTCGTGGCTGAGTAATATTTTATTGTCTAGATGTACCACATATGCTTTATTCAGTCATTTATCGAAGAGTTTGGTTGTTCTCATGTGTTGGCCAGCATGAATAGTGTTGCTATGAGCATAAGGGTACATCTATCTTTATAAATAAATGTTTTCAAATTTCTCAGGTAATTACACATAAAATAAGTTTCTGGGGGTAGGTAATTTGATTCTTAATTTTTTGAGGAACCTCCCTAATATTTTCTATAGTGGCATACCAATTTACATTCCCACCAGCAAGGTGAGAGTTTTTTTCTGCACAGCCTCTCCAACACTTATTATTTCTTTGATTGATAGTAACCATTATAACAAGTGTGAGGTGATATTTCATAGTACTTTTGATTTGCATTTTTCGAATAGCTAGTAAAGTTGAACATCTTTTCATGTATCTGTTGGCCGTTTCTATGTCTTTTTGGTAGAAGTGTTTGTTCAGGTCCTCTGCCCATATTTTAATCGGTGTTGTTGTTGAGTTATATGAGATTTTTATAATTTTTGACACTAGCTACTTATTGAAGGTATTGTTGGCAAATATCTTCCTTCATTCAACTGGTTGTCTCATTTTTATTTTATTTTATTTTAGAGATTTATTTTATTGTTTTTGACAGAGAGAAGGGGGAGGGCCCAGAGCAGTCTTCATAGTTGTACGGTACATCATCAGTTTTGAACATGGTTTCATTCCACACAGGTGAACATGGGCCATGCAGAGGGGAACCTGGCTGGGGGCCTCCCATGTGGGAGGCACACCCCTGCAAGCTGGGGACAGAATCAGGGGCCTCTCACATAGGAAGCTCACCCTGGCAAGAACCAAACTGGGGGTCACACCCCAGTTCAGCACATGGCCAGGGCTGGTTCTTGATCCTTTATCCCTGGGGTTACAAAGTGAGTGCTGAACACACTGAGCCATCCCAGCTTCCCTTCCCTTTATTTTATCGATGATTTCTTTTGCAGAGACATAGCCTTTTAGTTTGATATAGTGCCATTCCTTTAGTTTTGCTTTTACTTCCTTTGCCTTTGACGTTAGGTTCATAAAATCCTCTCTAAGACCAATGTCTATAAGTTTAGTACCTATATATTTTTCTTTGTATTTTATTGTTTCAGGTCTAATATTTAGGTCTTTTTGTATGGTGACAAATGGCAGTCCAGCTTAATTCTTTTGCATGGCTTTCCAATTTTTCCAATACCATTTATTGAAAGGTCTTTTTTTTTATCACTTTTTAATTACCCTCTTAAAATAGATTTTCAGGAGCTGTGTCTGGCTTGATAAGTACTGTTCATTATATTTTTCCTCTTATCTGCCATTGAGGGCATTTGTTTCCAAGAGAGTGTTGTGACTTCCACAAAACCCACTTAGAGCTTGTTTATCATCTTTGTGTGGTCCTGCTGATGAAAATCCACAGCTCAATAATTTTAAAACACAGAATTACCTAAAATATTACACAGAAGATGTTCAGCACACCAATATGCACCCCCTTCAAGCCAGTTCTTACAGATTCAAAGCCTCTGAAAATACGTGTTGGGATCCCGTAGCACATGTATATTTAAAACACTATACAACCGAACCTGGTCCTCAAACACTTGGAAGTTCTTGGGAAGAAATTTTGTCCCAATTGAAAGGCTGCAGACAGGCATACAATCTACACCCTCTTCTCCTTTGGAGTCTCTACTCGGTTTGAGCTTAGATGAACTGCCTGGCCAGAGGCTATACATACTAAATGTGTAGAAATAGAATATGAGTAAGACTTCATTGAAAAACAGCTTAATGTACACTTACATTATCTTGGGCTCAAAAGGCAACACATTTTTCTAGCTTTTATGCACATTCAAACACTTGTCATTATTTTATCAATATACAGTAGACTCTCAGTTAACAGGCACCCACTGGAACTGGTAGATGTGAGATAAACGTAAGTAGATGCACTTAACAGAGTCACTGTATCCTTAATTCATTTAATTCTGAAGAATTTTAACATCCATTTGTATTTGGTTCACCCACAAGTTTGTTGTTGAGTAATACTGAGTGAGTCACTCAGTGGAATATACAAACGGTACCCCGAAATATGCATGAACTAGTGTTGAGTTTTTCTGCATTTTGATCATTCATTATTGTTCTTAATTTTTTTCTTAAAAATTATTTCATAAAGTGACTTCTTATTTTAACAATGAATTATTTTATTTACTCAATTTAGTTCCAAAGATATTTCTTGAATGCGCTTATGTGGCCAGCATAGTGCTACGTATTATGGAAGGGTGGTATCATGATCACACATACTTGCTGCCCTCAAGGATTTATAATTAATTCAACATTTAATCAAATAAATATAGTTAGTACAATCAAAACGTGCCAAAAAATTTTAAAGTAATGATTATTTCCAATTTGAGAATTGAGGAAGTTTTTACTGAAGGTGTGGGGTCCTAGGTGGACAGTGAAAGATAAACAAAAACTTAATAGTTGTAAAAGAGAACAGGGACATTAAAAACTGGGGAATGAAATAGAGGGGCTGGGGGTGTAATGTCTCTTCAGAAATGTAGGTTCCCCAAAAGTATGGGTGTGGGGAGGGATGAGTGAAGGGAGCCAGCTGCAAAGATAGTTTGTGGTCTGTGCTATTCCAGGACAATTCAATTTGACTGAAATGGGCATAACCCCTCTCACCTGTATGTTCAAACATAGTCAAGGATACAGAAGTTATCATTGAACTAAATGGACTATTGGCGCAAGAGCAGATACAGCGTCTGTTGGCTCAGATTTTGTTCTGGTCTCTGGAATTTTTACAGAACAACAGCTTCACATAACTGTCCATGTAACAAGGATCCCGCCAGACTTGTGGTGGGCAGTGGGGGGCACAACAAGAACAGAGAGTCTGTGCTCTTCAGTCTAGGAGACGATTTACAAATACAGAGCCTTTTTGTTTTCTGAACCAAGTAACATGATCAATACCAATACATAGAGGGGGAATGGGGGCAAAGCAGAGTCAGCATCACCATCTCCTTAAAAGGTATCTCTCCCTTCTAGTTTCCTTTGACATAGAAGTTCCATCTCACCATAGAGCCTGTCATGCCACTTCTTGCATTGTCTAGCATGCGTGGGGATTTTCACTTAATTTTATATGTAGTGGTGCTTCTGTATGTTATAGATGCAGGCAGAAAAGTATGTAAATATTTGTGTAGAACAACTTGATCGACCTATGATTTAGGGAAATAAATAAAGTTGCAAGGGAGAGCACTTACCAAACTAACAATAACTCACTTGAAAGATAGTAAAGTCTGAATTGAACCCGAGGAAAGAGATGATTATTCAAGGATTAAAGCCAGAATGTATGGGAAAGCCGGGATGGCTCTGTGGGTTAAGCGTTCACTTTGAAGCCCCAGGGACTGAGGATCAAATCCTGGCCCTGGCCCGTGTGGATCCATGTGCTGAACTGGGGTGAGCTTCCCATGCGGGAGGCCCCCAGCCCAGCTCCCACCCTGCACGGCCCCGGCCCACCTGTGTGTAATGAAACCATGTTGAAAACTGATGACATACAACTATGGAGACTGTTCTGGGCCCTCCCCCTTCTCTCTGTCTCTCTCTGTCTCTGTATCTCTCTGTCAAAATTGATAAAATAAATCTTTAAAAAATAAAAAGCCAGAATGTATGAGTTGACCAAGTTTTACTTGAAGAGTAATTGGGAGTTGCATGAATATAATTTAAACAAGTGTGAGTAAAGGATGATGAAGTCATTGATTAAAATCAGAAAAGAGGAAGGATACATGATAAAATGAATTATACCATTCTAGAATTGATGAAAATAAAGAAACGTACAGGTTGTTCATCTAAATGGTCATACAGAGTAAGCAGTGAACAATTCCGGTCTTATTCTTAGAATTTAGATAGATATAAGTTGTATACTTGCAAGTCATGAGACTTGAAGAGGAGAGGAGTGAATATAGAGTATGCAATTTAAAAACGTGGCTCCAAAGATATGATCTTGTGATTAGTGATAAAAAGCTATTGAACATAGGAGAAGAAGCCAGTTTTGGAATCAAAGCTTATACTTTAGGAAATAATTCTATGCAAATATCACTTATGAAATCTTAATTTCTTTTACCCTCTCTCTTAGTCCTATAAGTTTTATGGGGGCAGAAAATTTTTGCACTGTTTAAATATAATGGGTTTTAAATAAATGTCTACCAAATAGACATACAGTCAGTTATTTCCTATTGATTTCATGAGCACAGACTCCTGTTTCTTCCAACATCCTTACTGTCTTCACTGGAATTTCTCACTTTAGGTTTTATCAACTGTCATCTGGACTATAACTAATAGTCTGGAGTTGCTCCTCTATCTCGTGTGTTTTATAAAGCACCTTAAACCCAAGCTTTTTACTATGGTTTAAAAGCTCTCCCTGATATGCCCCATGCCTACTCACCATTTAATACCTACAGACTTTATGCTCCATGAACATAATTCCTTGTAATCTTCATAAACTCTCCACAGCTTTACGCCACTTAACTCATTTTAGCGATTTCTACTTACAGGACGTTCTACTATTTCTCTTCTCTGCCTGTTTATTTCTAATCTCTTAAAAATCCGTTCATGAGTCACCTTCTGCAGAAGTTTCCCATTTCCCAACTGCAATGGGCAAGCACCCCTTGTGCCCCATAGGAATCTGTTTACAGCTGTGTCACGACTGCTACCAGGTGTTGTGACTCTCAAAGGCTTATCCATGTCTTCTGAACTGTGATGAAATCACGGCAAGATTAATCTGATGGAATACAGTTTTGATTATGTCATTTACCTGCTCTGAAGCTTTAATGGCTCCTCAGAACACACAGAAAAGTCACATTTTTTAGCCTGAAAATTAAAACTCTTCACAAGTAAGCTTCATATGAAGTTCTGGCCATAATTTTCTGTCATCCTTTTTACAAAGATAAACTTAACTCTTCCTTGTTCTCTAGCAAGGTTTTCAAATTTGGTGACTTTCACCTAAAATACACTTACTCAATATTTATGTGTCCAAATGTTTTTCGTCCTGCAAGGCCCAGATTAAATGCCATCAACTCTGTTAGTTATTTTTTCTAATTCTTTTTAGAAGTAATTATGCTTTTTCTAAACTCCCACGGCACCACATAATACGTGATTGGTATCTCTTACAATGCTCCTCTGTTCTAATATACATTACAATGTCATTTTATATCCATTACATGTTCCCCGCTATACTCAAAGTTCATGGAGGACGTGATCCAGGCATGGTCCTCCATTTGTTTCCTTGATAGAGGCCATGTTGGTCCTTATCCAAATCCACACTTTTGGATATGTTTTAAGTAAAAGAGAGAAAAAAGGGAGGGATGGTCAGAGAATGTACCTACTAGAGGTTTCATAGAATTAGATTAACGTGCAAAAGCTACTGCACTAGGTAGTTTTTGGAGGTATGGTATCATTTAAGACAGTTTATAGCAAAACTTGGGGATGGAAGTTGCAAGTGTTAAAATACAAACTATGTGACTGGCACTGAGCTAATCATGTCCTGTGTATTATTTAAGGCAATCATCATTAACAAAAAACTAGAAGCTAGAAGCTAGTATTTTCCCAGTTTTTCAATGAAGAAAACTGAGGCAAGGATATGACATATAATGCCTAAATTCACACGGATGTTGCTGAATCAGGATTTAAACTCAAATATTTTGACAGCAGTGTGTGACTTCACAGCCAACACTTCTTCTATTGAAGCATGCTATTGAAGTGGAGAAAAAGAGGGATTAGGGATTTACTGACAATGTAGGCAGGTCTTTTGAGAACTAAAGGAATGGTAAGAAAGAATAGAATCAATGGCGTGTATTAGTTATAGAAAGGAATAAGAAAACCTGTTTTTCT
Organism: Craseonycteris thonglongyai; assembly: GCA_004027555.1. NCBI lineage: Eukaryota > Metazoa > Chordata > Mammalia > Chiroptera > Craseonycteridae > Craseonycteris > Craseonycteris thonglongyai. Next base: position 33,023 of record PVKE010009321.1, on the reverse strand, counting down.
CAACACAAGGAAGAAAGGAGGCAATTATGGGTGAATTTAGGAAGTCATTTTGCCTTGAACAGGTTGTAAACTCAATTGGGTATGAATTAAGAAGTTCTGTGCCATGGAGTAAAACTGTAATTTGCTTTCTCATACTGAGACCACAGTTTATCATCTTCTTTGTGCACTTAGACAGAACTTCTGCAACTCCCTAGTGGGTATAAAGTAAGAAGATAAAAGTACTACCAAGGAATTAAGAAGTCAACATGAAAATTTAATTATATCTCCTCTTAAACAGTATGAAAATATTATAGTAAATGTTTCAAGATAACCAGATTCTTAGGGAAATTAATTTTTGTTTAGTTATGGCGCTTTTTTGTAAAAATCTTCGTGTTGTTCACATATTTGGGTTGTAAGATACAAGGAAGGATGGCCTGACATCTTAGTACATCTGGCCAAGATGTGTGGTTTTCTAAGTATTGTCCATCAGTGTTTTCTCTAGTTCAGTAATGCATGCCTATCTGGTTGACACATTCAGAATTTTTAGAGGAAATATGTTCACAGGCAGAGTTTGTTCTAGTTAATGTATCTCTATTTAGTTTATTGTAGAAGCACAGTAATGTTTAAAAAAAAAAAAAAAACAGCTTGCCAAGTAGCAAAATATTAAGACTAGAAATAATTTTTTTTGTGAATACTTTTTATATCCTGGTCAACCTTGATTACATGTGTTGAAAAGAAGCACATTTTCTAATAATTCAATGCTTTAGAGTACATCTGAGTGAGGTTTAATATCAAGTCCATTGTTTCTATGGGCCAATTCTCTATGATTCACTTGTAGCCTAAAAGTTATCTAAAAGCTTTGTTAAGTTCCCCAAATTTAAAATCCTCTGGTACATAGAAGTAAGGAAACAAATGCTACCACAAGTGACTTCATAATTAATAACCAATCTGCTCTGAAAGAGTCAAATCAAATTCGGATTGACATTTGCCCATCTTGAAACCAAAAACTGATCAATTGAAAGTTTTGGAAACCAGTCAGCCCAAGTGAACTCTGCAGGTAAGAAGACAGGGCGTATCAAGAGAAACCTGAGACAACTTACAATGTAGTCATGACCTAGAACTTAGAGATCTCAAAAACAAATTTGGGCCTCAATGGCTCTATAGTGGATAGAGAATACTATGTCTGACAGTCCTTCGTTTGTTCTTATACTTAAGCTCAGTCTTCATTGCAAGATATTTATAAAAAATACAAAAGCAAAAACAAAAATCAACCATACAGCAGCTTTTATTCATGTCTATCACAGACTTTGTATCTCTTCTAATTGCAAAACGCCGATTCATTGGCATACGCACCACTGTGAGAGACGCTCTTCATGAAGCTTGGCCCTGTCTGCATGTTGGTTTTGATTGTCAGCCTACAAAAGAGGACAGTCACAAAAGAGAGAATTAACCAGTGTGTGCAGTTCCAAAATTTGTTCTGCAAATGTGTTTTACATCAAATGAATCATCCTTTGGCACAAGCTATTCACATTACAGTTATTCATTTGTATGGCTTAGTTTCTGTTTCCTGAAGACTGTGGTTAGCATTATTCTAGATGAATGGGACAGTTGTTTTTGTCTTGTTTTGTTTAGTTTTGCTTTTTTGAAAACATTTATTTTGTTTTTGACAGAGAGAGACAGAGACAGAGAGAGAGAGAGAGAGAGAGAGAGAGAGAGAGAGAGAGAGAAGAGGAGGGCCCAGAGCAGTCTCCATAGTTGTGCATCATCAGTTTTCAACATGGTTTTGTTCCACACAGGTGGGTGGGGGCCGTGCAGGTCGGGAACTGGGCTGGGGGCCTCCCGCATGGGAAGCTCACCCCAGTCCAGCATATGGGTCCCCCAGGGCCAGGATTCGATCCTCAGGACAGTTATTTTAAATCACAAATAAGCAAATAGCATAACTTAACTTTTGACTCTCAGAAGAAGTTGTGCTACCACACTGATAATATATTTTTGAGAGAAGTATTCAGAAAATCAGTTTAAACCACAAAAAGAAACAGGAAAAATTCTGCATGGAACTGCTCCATGAAAAAAGTAATTTGATCAAACAAATGCATCTTCATTAAGAAAATATGTGATCTTTCCAAATATTTTATCAATTTGACATTCTAGTCTTTCCACTCCATAAAAGTGGTTTCATTTCTTACTGTTGTTAACTTTCTAATTTGATTCAAATTCTCTGACACTAAATAGAATTCATGAGGTGGAATATGTATTTATTCTTGAAATCAATGTTTTTACATTAGTATCAAGTCTTTGCAAAGGTAAAGATTTACAAAGGTAGATAATATGTGAATATTGACCTTCTAAGGGGTACATTAGGCTTTTATTTTCCATATAATTCTGTATTTTAAAAACTGCTCATTCATTTCCTAAAAATCATTTTCCAAAAGGCAGTGTATGGCAAGATAAAACAATATTTTTCCTTGGTTTAAATAGGCTACCTGTAGATAAGCCTGCATATATTTATTTCTGCACCGCTATTTAACATGCTTCTTATCTCGTGAAACAAAACCATGGGCATAATAGTTGTGAAATGGCAGTGTTATTTTAGAACATTTCATAGCAACAGGGGTGAGAACTGAGGAAGTAAGAAACAGAGAGGGTTTTTGTGTAAGTCTACTTGTCTCAATTTTTGGTGGCAGGTGTCTCTTCTGGTGGAGTTTGCTAGGCAGGGGCCTTCCAGGGTGTTATCACCTTGCTATGAGTGCTTCTCTCCTGAAACTTGCTTATCTACCTCTTTCTCTGATTTCTACTGCACTCTAATTTTCATTGACCACATGGATTGACAGGAAGGACTTATTCAGAGATACGTATTTCCTCACTTTCAATCCTAGTTCAGGCTTCTGTTTATGGGATTCTACAACATGTTACCCCACCATAGAATAAAACTGCATTCTGCAAGGCTTTGAAAAGTATCAGATGGGGAAGGTGTCGTGACATGGCTTTGTTCATCCTGGATATAAAAATTTTTCTCTAAGAGTTAGAGTCATGCAGTATAGTTATTATGACATAAGCATTACATACAGTACTATATATTATAAATATGAGTTTATTATCACAACAAATTAGAAATAGTTTCCAAATTAAAACCTAAAATATGTACTACTATATACGCTCTACATACATACATGTACGTAGATATATAGTCATATATCAAGTGTTCAGTAAAATATATTTTTGTTACTTGAGAATTAACAACTAGGATTACAAAATAGGACAGGAATGCGCCGAGCATACAACATTCCAAAGAGAATGACACACAACTGGGAACCGGTATGTCATGAAGATTTTCACAATGACTCAAAATAGGTCCCTGCTGTACAGAGACTTACAGAATTTGCTGGAAAAGGTACCAGAGCCTAAACAGAGCCAGTACCAATTCCAAAGACTAATATCAGCCAAGAAAACAGTGCTACTCAACAAGTGCCATGCAGTGTGTGCACGGTAAGCACAAATGTTCTCGGTTTTCCTCAGTTGCTCCACAGTGCCCCAACATCAGAAGAGTGGGGAGAAGGAATAAACATGTTGACTTTTTCCTCTCTCACCCAGGAAATTGCTGTTTTATACGGGTGTACACTGGGCATTAATAACTGAAAATGAGCAGAAAGCTATGAGATATGGCAGCAATGTCATCAAAGAACAGAAAAGTAAGGTTTATCACGTCAGAAGAACTCTGTTCTCTGCCTTCCACTTAAAAGCATTCCATGATTCTGGTCTGCGTGGGGATGTCCGTTTCTTGTTTGAGGGTTCATTCTCATGAAACCTCTTGATATTTTCCTCAGAATCCCCAAGAAGGGCCAGGGTATGAAGCACTTCTGCTTCTCCAACCCTAGAAGACTCTGTTCTGAGCACTGAGCCGTATAAAAATAAATAACCATTTGGGTCAGAAGAGTCATCCTGCCTAGAGTGGACAGAAAAAAAAAAAAGCTCACTGAACAAAAGTGATGCCACTAAACTTTATAACGCCAGACCATCTCCTCATGCCACCAGAGCAACTAGAGCCCCATCACTCAACTAATTTGTAATAGTACCCGTATTACAACTTTTAGAGAGTTTGAGGAATTGATAACGCTGGAGTAGGGATACACGTGTGTGCATTTTAGCTCTGCGTGTCTCTAGTTTGTTTCCCTAAGCTCAGGTCCCGTGAATACCAGAGTTCCCTGGCACAGTAGGGCTATTAACTAGGGTAGATGTAAATCAGTTAAATGTCTTGAAAATCAGAGTAAAACTCAAGACATTTGCTGTCATCAACATCCAAAAGTGTTTTGGGAGACCCAAGGTGTCTTAGTTTGTGTTCTTCCAGAAATATATCATGAGGTGAAGAATTGAGTGCACATTGTTTATTGGAACTGGGATGCTGGGAAACACATATGGTGGAGTATGAAGATGAGACAGGGAAAGGAAGAAACCAATAAACAGTGAGGGATTGGTCAAGTTACCCTGCAAAAAACTGCAATTTAATTCTATTTCTCAACAGTGAGAGCCAGGGTAGGAAGTTTGCTTCAGAGTTATACCACTCATCAGGAGAGAAAGCTTGGGCATTTATACATTGACTGACCATCTGTCCTTGACAGACAGCTATTCTAAGAAGGAGAGGTAATTGAAGGCATATTCATTTTTAGAATTTCAGCCTGACATGCTTGGGCAGAGCTGACTCTGGTGGCTAAAGAAAACCCTCCGTCAAATACAGTGTGATGCTGGCAGCTTGAAATAGGAAAGTTACCCTATGGTCATGAATTCCAAAGGGATATTATAGCGACACCAACAAAATAGGCCAATTAGGTGTCTTGGAAGTGTTGGAGTACTTCAAATCGGTTAGTGTTTAGTTGAGATGATAGGTTCCATATGTACTTAGGGGAACGTAGGGTATCAGATAGTAATTTGTAGGGAAATCCAATGCTCGAGTTGAGAGTGCTTTCAGTCTCCATGAAGGCTGTATCCACATCTGCCCTTTATACTGCTTTAATCGTCAAAGCTTCCATGATGCCTTGCATTTCATAGACACACTAACGCATCTAGAATGAAACCATGTTATGATACTGACTTTAAGAATTTTTACTGAGCAATTAAAGATTTGTATAAAGGCACATCTACAGAGATACTCATTACCTTGATAATTTAGAAAGAATCTTAGAACCACACAAGGGTGAGCTATAAGACTCACTAGAATTGTCGCATATTCAATGAAATATAAAATTATGCTGTCTCGGGTGTCTTTCCAGAAAACTACCTGAATAGTTCTTTAGTATTATTCTAGTAGGATAAGAGGAAAAAGAAACAGTGTAGGATTAAATGCTAGTCATTTTCTTTTCTTTAAAAGATTACCACTTTTTTCCCCCTCATTCAAAATCATTCTGGGCCGTAGATTGGACGTGCCTGCTTTACATGTAGTGAACTAGATTAATTGTAAGTATAAAATTCAGTGACTTCTGATAACCAGATCTACCCCATCAACCTAGAGGAAAAATATAGAGTATTTCTATCCTTGTTCCCTTTCCGTCAATAGTTTGCCAACAGGAAGACTTGTGCATATTTTGTCTCATGTCTAAGTCAAACATAACAAATGTCATATAAAATTTTCTTATTCTTTCGATCCTGCTGAAGCCCATGAGCCAAACCACCCAAGAGCATCAGCTTTCAGGCCAGTGTTCACTCCCATTACCGATAGAGTGGAAGCTGCATGGATGTCAAAGTCTGTAGCTAATTAGAAGACAGCAAGCGCTCAGTCAGCACCTCCAAACAATGCCACCCGGGTCCAGAGTTAGTTATGTCTGTCCTGGGCTAGAAAGTGACGGTTTTACCCTGAGTGACTCAGAACAGAATTATTGTCTCAGCAACCCTTGAAAATAAAAAACAAACACAAACAAACAAGACTCTGGATGTGCTTAGCCTAGTTCTACTCTCAACTTTGGCATTGATCTAGGTGTGCTTTTCTGCTATTACTTTTTCTCACCACCATGTTTACGTTAGCTACATTTATCAGCTGTCCCTCAACCTTTGGAACCATCTATACTCAAGTAATCTTGCCTATGCTAAAAAATTGTATAAAATATTATCTTACATTGCCAAAGATTTCATATGTAGTTATTTAAATTTTGAATTTAAAACTCTGGTTTTAAAATGTCTGCTCTTACTGTCTCTATTTTGTGGAAACCACCAAATTAAGGTAAGTAAGTGATGTTGTTGAAAATGATCTTATATTCGTTGGGAACCTGGGATAGTAAAATCCCGTCAAATGAAAATTTTCTAAACTTAATAACTAGGAAATGTTTCCAATGAGAACTTAGAAAACAGTATTTAGACATATTACAACTCCCAAAGTCAAGCTGTGTCTTTTGAAAATGTTGAGATCTATAGAAGTCTTATGAAGTGAGGAATTTCTCTAGGAACTTTTGGTTCTCTGAGAAGGAAAGTTTTATCCTTTCCATGTGGATTGTTTAGATTATCTCTGGAATACCTTTTTCTAAAGTAAGACTTAGGCAAATACTTAGGAGTGTGAGGTACCATATTTTCCGGCGTATAAGACGACCGGGCGTATAAGACAACCCCCTAATTTTACAGTTAAAACATAGGTTTAGGCCTATATTCGCTGTATAAGACGACCCCCCACTTCTGAGGCTGTAGTCTTATAGAGCGAATATAGGCCTAAACCTATGTTTTAACTGTAAAATTAGGGGATCGTCTTATACGCCTGGTCGTCTTATATGCCGGAAAATACGGTATATCTTTTCAGAAATAAAGTAGAGTATTGCATACTAAAAAATGAGGAATGCAAAGCTAAATGTTTATCTGTCTAAAAATTCTGAAAGTACTTTTTTTCATGTGCAGTTGATGAAGAAAAAGGATGCTCTAGGTTTAGTTGAATTTCAGTGTATTATGTTAAAAGACAGCCAGGGGAAAGCTGGGATGGCTCAGCGGGCTGAGCGCTCACTTTGCAGCCCCGGGGACCAAGGATCAAATCCCAGCCCGGGCCCGTGCAAATCCATATGCTAAACTAGGGTGAGCTTCCCATGCAGGAGGCTCCCAGCCCAGGTACCGCCCTGCACGGCCCCTGCCCACCTGTGTGGAATGAAATCATGTCAAAAACTGATGATGTGCAACTATGGAGACTGCTCTGGGCCCTCCCCCTTCTCTCTGTCTCTCTCTGTCTCTGTATCTCCCTGTCTTTGTCAAAAACAATATAAACAATGCATTCATGTATCTGAATGCATGCTATCCTTGGATAGGGCCCCCAAGCCTCTGAAACTGCAGATGTGTTGAGAATACTCATGATGCTACAAGGATGTCAAGAGGGAAATGTATTGTAGAACATCTCAGCAATTAAATCCCAGGAATTATTTTCTAACATGTACTGTGGCTATGCTATCCATAGCCTCTCTGGGAACCTTGATATGTTATGATAAGTTGGTTAGTATATTGCATTTTTCAAAGACAGCTAGTTGAGATAAAAACTTTCTTTGCCCAAATCTTTATTACTCCCTGTCTACATGATTTCTTATTTTAGAGATTAATCAACTCCTAGTAGACAACAGGAGTTTTAAAAATAGCTATTGAGCCATAGTAACCTCTTTCACATTGAAGCATTATCTTTAGAAACCTATGATTACCCCATAAATTTTCACAAAGCCATATCACATAGGTGAGATAAGCAAATATATATATATATATATATTGGCCTGTGCCCCTGGTTCCTGGAACAAAGATTCTAAATTGCTTATAATTTCCTAAATGATAAGAAAGCTAGGAGCATCTCTTGTAATACTTCTTTGAGGCAGGTTCCCAACACAGAGCTCCTAAAACCCTTGTGATTTCCTGGTGACAGGAGCATCTTCTCTTATGTGTATACTCTGGGTGGGTCCCTGCAGGGCTCCTGGTGGAGGGGTGGTCACCCAAAAGACCAAGTCATGATTTGTAGCTTGAAATTCTTATCCCTCTTCCCCCATTCTTATGAGAAGGGACAAGGGCTGAAACTGGAGTTAACGATCCATTCGGCCCACACCATGAAGCTTCCATAACAGTTCCAATAGTGTGGGGTTTGGAGAGAGCTTCCTGTTGAGGGAACATATCCACTCCCTGGGAGGATGATTCACCCTAGTGCCATCAGGACTGAAACTCCTACACACAAGACCCCTCAGACGTCGTCCTGTGTGCCTCTTCATCGGGCCATGCAACTGTATCCCGTGTCATAGCTTTGAATATAGTCGTAGGACAGAGTCAGACGCTCGGCCTCTCTGACTTCATCGTATTAAAGCCTGCTTTGTTCCCACAGCCTTTAGGCTAATAGCTTTGGCTATGTCTTGCATATAGACAGGCTCATTATTACAGGAATTGTGGTTGTTGCTTAAAGACGTAAGGGAACGATGTGTTGTCAATCAAACATTTGCTAGAACCTCTTGATTGTACGCTTAGCAACTAGCACGGCCTTCCTCAGACACCCACTGGCAATGAAATGTCTGCAGTGGTCAGTCATCTCTTGCCCCTTCCATTTCTCCTTCCCTTGACATCACATAACACTGAACTTTCTAAAAGATGGATTTGAGGTACCACTAGGTACCATTCCATCTTCTTGATCAAACAAGTTTTTCTTACTCCAAACTGTTGTTTTGAGTTTGGCCATTCGAAGTTGGGCTCCTAGACTTTGAGCCAATAACACTGGTCAGTGTAAGTTTTTTTCCTGCGTTCTGGGAGTCTGTCTCGCAAATGAATCAAACCCGAGAAGGAAGTCATGGGAACCTCTAATTAGTAACCAAATTGAACAGAAGTTGTGGATAACCTGGGGACCTACTACTTGGGTTGGAATCTAAAGTAGGGGGCTGTCTCATGGGACTGGACATGTAACCTAGAGGATTTGATAGGGCGAGCATTTATTTACATTGAAGGATACCCATCCGGTGCCACAGAATCACGTGATGTGGGAAAACGCACACATTTGGTGACCAAACATGTCAGAAATATTGTGAGTAATAATGTGATAGTAAAAGAGACACACAGGATGAAAGAACTACCTTTTTTTTTTAATTAAATTTATTGAGATGGCATTGCTCAGCAAAATCACATAGGTTCCAGGTGTACAATTTTACAACACACTGTCTATATATTGCATTGTGTATGAGCTTTTCCTGCATGAGATAGAAGAAGAAAAGGAAGAAGAAAGAAGAAGAAGAAGACAAAAGGAGGAGGAGAGAAGGGAGGAAAGGGAGAAGAAAAAGAGGAAGAAGAGAAAGAAAAGGAAGAAGAGGAAGAAGAAGAGAAGAAGAAGAGGAGGAGGAGGAGGAGGAGAAAGAAGAAAAAAGAAAGAGAGAAAGAAGAATCCCCTGGGTAGGCAGGACAGAGACCTTTTTCAGAGTTTCATGGTTTTCCCCTGCCTGTCTGCAGATTCGCCCTTTCTCTCTCTCTCTCTCTCTCTCTCTCTCTCTCTCTCTCTCTCTCTCTCTCTCTCTCTCTCTCTCTCTCTCTCTCTCTTTCTGTCTCTCTCCGTTCTTTTTTTTTTTTTTCTTTCACCTTCTCGTCTTGCCCCAGGGCTACCAGCACTGCAGAGCTGCTGTGGGCAGCTGTGCGATCTGATCCCTAGGGTCTGGGCTGGGTGCTCCACAGCCCAGAGGCCCCTGGGGCATGTCACTTAAGCTGTGTTGGCAGGGTTTTTTGGGTGAGCTGGGCACATGTGTGGATTTTGTTAGACCGGTGTGGTCTCAGAATTGGCCTTTTGGGGAAGGATTGAATATACACAAAGTGGAGGCAAACTCCACGCTGGAAGAATGAGCTCCTCCCATCCTTACTTAGAAACCCCTCCCCACACGTCTCTGCTGCCTGCACAGATGCCAGCCCTTGGATGAACATACCTGGTGAGTGAGAATCAGTTGGACCTGTGTGTGCACCGCTCAGGAATTCTGGACTTCTGGCCAACTTCTGTCCCACTGATAAAGGCAGCTTCTTGCTGATTTTTCCTGCGAGATGTAACGAGATTTATGTATCCCTCCTGGGCTAAAATACCCAGGGTGGAGAGGTTGGAACCCCTCCTTCCTCTGTGCCCCTAAGGTGTCCCTCCCAGTGTTCTCTTATGATCCATGGGTTGGGAGTCGTCCCATTTCGCATCTCTGATCTTCCTACTGGTCTTTGCTGTGCTTCTTTTCTTCACAGCCTCAGCTACAGGGGCTCTGTTCAGCCAGGCATCTGACATTTTCCAAGGTTGACTGTCCCACCATCTAGCTGCAACCTTGATGTGGTCTGAGAGGCCATAGACAGTGTCCGCCTAACCCACCATCTTCTTTGAGTCCCAAGTTTTTCTTTTCCTTGGGTGCTATTTTTTTTTTTAACAACATGTTTGAGGATTGTTCTCTTTCTGTGAGGATATTGGATGATAGTAAAAGAAAGAGAATTTAATGTTAAAAAGTAAGTATGATGATGGAAGGAGAGCTGATTCTGGGTGGTAAGCACATAACACAATACATAGGTGATGTCATGTAGGTTTATACACCTGGAAACTATCTACTTCTTACCAACCAATGTCACCCCAATAATTTTAACAATTAAAAAATAAAATAAAGTAAGTAACGTAAAGATAAATTGGAGAATGAAAGATAGGACCTCGTCTTAATAAATCCATGCAGTAAACAGTGAACATCTATGAATAGAACTCCTGTCTATTGTTATTTTCTCTCCCTCTGTCTTTCTTTTTATTTTTGCTCCACACTGAATGGGAATGAGATTGTAAATTGTCACCATGTTCTGCAATCTTTAAAATTACTCTGGGGTCTTCATAATTTACTAATTGAAATTCTAGGGTTTTTGAGAAATTAGGACTGAGAAGCCTACATCAAAATTTATTTTTAATGTATATGTCTTAGAATGTTTTCCTCCCAACGTTATTGATTAGATTGAGGAAATTTTCTTTTTACTATAGAAAATGAATGATATAATTTGATTGAAAATAGTCTTCTGCTAAACAGATTGTCATTTTCATTTCGGTTTGGGTTTTATTATCTTAACATCAGAAGCTAAATAGAAGTTATCTTTCAGAGGAACTGGCCACAAAATATACTGTATATTTTATTACAAAACTAATCAAACTGTATAACTAGATTTATGTAAACTTGGCCCTATACTAGGCACCAAAGTCTCTGAAGGACTTAGTCTAGTGGGAAGACATCCTGGTAAGCAAATAATATATTTACAATACAACTCAGTAAGCTAAATAATAAGAGGATCATCAACCATACTATAAATCAGAACAGGAAGGAGCCGATTAACTATCTCCCAAGGGACTTGGGGAAAGCTATACGGGGAAATTAAATTAGCAATGGATTTCTAAGGATAATGTATAGAAGATATTTTTCAGATGGAAAAGGTAGAGATTGAGTGTTCCATACGGGGACTAACTACAGCAAGCACACAGTGGAAAGATGACCAAAGCTTATGCCTTTAAACATTAGCTTTGAAAGGAGAACAAGACATGATAAAGCTGGATGTATGTTATAGTGTTCTGAGAAGTTTTAAATAATAATTTAATGAAATGAAACTTCAGTTGTGGTCCAGAATTTCCCAAATGTATGATCTTAAGAGCCTGCTGATGACAACTTTTTAAAAATATAGATTCCAAGACCTGTCCTGGAGAAACATACTTTTTAGTTCACAAGTTTAGGAAAGCTGATTTGGAAAAAAGGGAGGGTTAATGTGCATTTGCTTTACAAAATGGTAATTTATAAAAATGTGTAGAAAATTGAAATTCTGGAAAGATAGAGTGAAAACCACAGAATACAGTGTGTGTGGGAAATGGCACAGGTTTGAATGAAGGCAGGACCGGAAACTAGAGCTGGCTAGGAAGAAAATTCATCAGCTCTCAGGTGATAAAGGATTGGCACGCAGGATCATTGGGGAACAACACGATATAAAGAAGTACAATTCTGAAACTCAAACTGGGCAGACTGCGAAAGTGGTTACAGTCCTGGGACCAAAACAGGAAATTCCGGAGAAGGACAGGTGGGGGAAATTAGGGTAAGGGTGGTGATATGGACAATATTAAGTTATGAATGATCATGCTGATTCAAACACAAGAATGTTTCTGAATTTAATAGAAGTGTTCTCTTCTGGGGGGAAAAAAAACTGAGAAGGAAATGTTCTTCAGTAGGCATTTTAATGAATGGTACAACAATAAGAAAAAAAATAATAATAATGGAGTAATGCTTTTAAAGTCACGTATGATTCAAAGAAAAGGTCTTTCAACCATTTACTGCATGATATTTTCCCATGGAGATAGTTTTTTAAAGCATTGGCTCACTTAGAAAAGGAACCCAGAGCCTTTTTTGCTATTATTTTAACTTGTCCAATCTCTAAACCACAGAGATTCCTCAGAGGTTCATTAGAATTTCCCAAACCCAGAAAGAGGAAAGTCCTAATAAAAACAAATGAACCAAACCAGATCCTTTAGGAGTTGAGTTTTGAAGTTTTCACTTCCTGATTCTAAGGATGGGTCATAGTTTAGTGGCAGAATAATGGGAAACGTGGCTTAAAAACACCATCATTAACATAATGAGGGGAAGCCGGGATGGCTCAGTGGGTTAAGCGCTCACTTTGCAGCACCGGGGACCAGGGATCGAATCCTGGCCCTGGCCGTGTGGAACCATATGCTGAACTGGGAGCTCTCCCAGTTTAGTTCTCTCTCTGTCTCTGTATCTCTCTCTCTCCCTGTCAAAAATAAATAAAAATATATTTTTTAAAAAAAAAACATAATGAATCCCTTCCACGTCTGTCAGTAGATTTGGCATGCACAAGTACTAAGCGTGGTACTAACAGAAATCATGAACTACACAATCCCCACCTCTAACCTCTTCCCTTTACAAAGACACTATTTCTAGCCTTTGATTTATTTACTTATTTTTTTGCTTCCATATCGTAATTTGTTTTTCTGTTACTTCATTAAATGCAGTCAAGAGCCCAGGTTATGTTGAAAATTAAAAAATATCTTGCCCTTCTTCTAAATCAATGACTGGGGTTCTAATATTAACTATTAAAGGTTATAGTTCTCTGTCTCTGGACCAGTCATTGAGTGTTTCTGAGTCATGAGGCTGCCACTGTAGTGGCCTTGAACTTCCCAGAAAGTTAACGTCTCCTCAGAACAGAAATTGAAAAGCATTTTGATACCAGCTTTCACAATATACATATTACTAGATAACATGGGATTGAAAATATCTGTCTCGTTCTACGTCATGACCAAAGAAATGTTTTAAAGAAGAATGGATTGAAAAAGCCATGAGCAAATGCAGTGTGATACCACAGACTAAAAATGTGTTTAGTATTCAGCATGTTCAGAGGTTTTCAGTTCAGTAATATATTATGAGGTAAAGAAAGCTTCATGGAGCATGATTGTGTGATTCATGAACCTCTGTAACATTCATTATTTCTCTCTTTTATTTGTATTTTTTAAAGAAGTATTTCAGTTAAAATATAATACACTTAACTTTATCAAGTATATTATGTCTCTTTTTTTTTATTTTTCCAAAGGGCACATATATCTAGTTGTACCCAGAATAACAAAAGCTATGAATCAAATAAACATTTGCTTCCTCTCAAATACCAACATAACAAAATGTATATTTTACACCAAGGCATTATTTTAAAGAGGACCATTAACATACTAAGAATTATTACCTTCTTACTGCTTTAATTTTTTGTTGTTGTTGTTGTTACTGGTCTTTTTATATTTTCCCTGCAAAACTGTCTACTTACTAAACTACATAAATGCGTGGACCTATTCATAAAAGACTTATGTCAACTTCTTTCTCTTAATAAGAACTGTTTGTGTCATTTAAGGTATATAAAAGAGGTACTAGATTTAAAAAAATCTTAATCCTGGAATAATAGAGTGTTCAACAGTAATTCTTTAGCTTATCATATACATCAGAATTTTGTGCTGCCTCCTTTTTTTCTAGTCTTAGGATTGATTTTATTTTATTTTTTGCCTTATAACTATTAACCAGCATTCTTTCTAATCCAAAATTAAAAACATAGAAATAAGGATAAAATAAATCACAACTATTTTATGATATAGGTTGCAATACCATTTTCTTTTATATAGCAAAGAACCTAAATTTAAGGAATATCTGTGGATTTTGGAAATTAGTTCTTTGAACAAATCACTCATTGATATCTGAAGACGAACTCAAAGAAATGTAATCCATAGTATGCTCTCATTAGTACTACAAATTGTATTACAGCACACGAGGTAGTGTGAGTAGATTGTACTTCAAGACACGAATTCAAGTGTTTCAGAAAACTTTTTTGAGAGCATGAATATGGTGGAGTGCCCATAGAATTTGTCTCTTTCTTCAGTGCTTTATTATATCTTACAATTATTTATTCAGGGAGGGAAAAGCAAATCCTGTTCATTATTTATTAGTATTAAAACATTGATGAGCATTACCTCAATGCGATGGGATTCCAGCACGTGCACTGAGGTCGAACTTCTGAAACGCAGCCAACACAAGGGCTTATATTAAAAGACCAGAATATACCAATCAATGTCACCCCAATAAATTTAACAATAAAAAAAAAAGTGCCAGAACAAAGGACTTCACAAGGGCCAAAACACGGCCATCAGCGAAGGTTCATTGAACGTAGACATGGCATGGGTTTCGAGCAACGGCCTCCACGTAAGTGTGGAATTTCAACAGGCCACTTGTGACCATCCTACAGGGCTGGGCAGCTAACTCAAAGACTTGTGAGGAATTTCAACTGTTTTCAAGTCTTGCTCAGTGTTGAAGCAATAAAATTGAGCAGATCCCCAAAACAGCCTGCAAAGCGTGCATTAAAAAGTGAATACAATCTTCATCACGATTATTCTTTGGCATGAATGACTTTCCTTTTTTTATTTAAAGAAGAGATGCCTATAACTGGTCATTATCAAAGCTTCTTTGAAAATGTATTTTAACTATTAGAAAAATTACACCAGTTTCACGGTGATATCAAATCAATGTAGGATCTTCTTGGGTTTACCAGGAAACTTTGCCAACATTCAGCTTCTTTCAAATGCTCTGTACGCATACCTTGGTTACTTTATTAATGGGTTTGCCACAGCAGAAAATTAATGGGATTTATTTATTTATTTATTCACTTATTTATTTTTTGGTACAAAAGCAAAATTTGAATACAAGGACATGGAAGCTAAATTTTTCTATTAGCAATTGGATAATGAATGATTTTTCTAAATATTAGGGTAGATAAAAAAAAGTTTTAATAATTTAAGCTGTGATTTATAACTCAATGATATGTTTATAACCATTTAGTATGCTTATAAAATTTCAACTAAATATAACCAAAATAAATTATTCTTTGCTTAGAATTGATTTCAAAGCAGTACATCATGGGGTGAAGGGTAGGAAAGTTGTGAGGCCATTTTGGCACTAAAACAATCACATTAAATAAAAGAAAAGCAAATATGAGTGGTAAATGATGAAAGGATATTAATTGCTAATGGGAGCAAAAACTGAATAAGAAAATAAATTTACTTTTTCATCAGAAAAGTGTCACCTACATTTTTTGTTGGCAAAAGATTAGTTATCATTCCCAGGCCACCAAAATAATAATGCTTTAATTACAGAAGAGTCCCTAAGAATCACTGAGAAATAATAGAAATAGGAAAATTATTTGAAGGACATCTTTGTTTAGGTTTCCAATTTCCAGTGAAGTGTCACCAAGCAAGTTTAAGGAAAACTATTTTACAGTGAGGAATAAAAATGAAAGGCATTTATAGAAAGGAACAATTTAAATAAGAGGTTGGATATACAAAAGTTGGCATGTGATGATCACCGAAACATCAAGTCGAATCTACTGCTTGCTGTTGTAGAAAATACAAATACACAGGGTTCTAGGAGTCCTGGATTTGAGAATAATTGATAAGAAAACAGGTCCATTAGCAATATGAACAATATAACAGTTAATGTACCCCCAAATTCTTGATTATTGTTTTTGATGTTTGTTGTTTATTTTGTTGACCATTGGACCCCAAATAAGATACTTCGGTCGGCCACTGTACCAAGATCGAGATTTGCAACCAAAAGTGCATGGAGAGAGTGGATTTCTCTTTTAATGGAAGGACTTGAAGTAGAATTTTCCTTAAAATACTTTAATCCCTCATTAAAAACAAAGGTGAACTGATGATATCTGATCCAAACACATGGTTTTTTTAATTCATATACTATACTTTTTTATAATGCATACCAAAACATAACAAATAGCAAGTTACCACCCAGATATAGCTTGAGAGTTATGATACAAACAGCAGCCATTTCCTCGGCGGTTCTTGTAATTTTTTTAAGAAATAAAAACATAAAAGTAGAAGATTGTTGTTTCCTGCTCTACACGTATACTTGGATTCAGGAGAGCTTTTGTCAGAAGTCATATGTTCAAAACCGTATCTGTTTTACTATACACTAAATAGTATTGCCTGTAGATACCATGGGACTCCTTGTACCTAACAGATTCCAGTCCTCTTGCAGAGTCGCGTATGAAAATGTTATCAATGAGCTGAAAAATCGCAGTAATAACTTTGCCACTTTATAACAAATAGGTAGTCCTGGTTTGTTGTTCTTGTTTCAATATATCAAATAGATTTCATTGCTTACATTAGAGTAGCAGATTGAAAACATCTGCTCACTATCCACTATTCCACCAGCAGCTGAAAATCTCAGCTCGTTTTCCGTAGGCCTGTCTGTACCAGGGCGATCGTCCAGCTGCTGAGGCTTGACATGGGGCCAGATTAATACTCCAGAGCCTTTGAAATGGAAATAGTGCCTTTTGGCCAAAGATTAGAACAATGATAGACTCCATTTGGTGGTTCCTTCTCTCTATGCTCTTCTTTGTCCATCTTCCCAACCGAATAATTTGTCCCTCCCACCATCCCTCCACCCTCTCTTTACAGCTCCATCACCTGTCATGACAATTAAGAAGGACCGGATGTCGCGAAACAGCATCTCTTTGTCCTGGCAAGAACCTGAACACCCTAATGGGATCATATTAGACTACGAGGTCAAATACTACGAAAAGGTAGGGTGAGGCTGTGAAGAGGTTGGGTGGGAGAGGGAAAGAGGTTACCTGCTCATGACCTGTGCTCGTGGACAGAAACCGATGGCATTGCTAGAAAGCGGTATAGCTGTGTCCTGTGGTATAGCTGTGGTCCTGTGATACTTTTGGTTCATACCGTGTTTCCCTGGAAGTAAGACATCCCCTGAAAATAAGACCTACTTACAGTTTTGCCTCTCACTGAAATACGTATAAGGCATCCCCCCGAAAATAAGACCTAGCACATCTTTGGGAGCAAAAATTAATATAAGACACTGTCTTATTTTGGGGAAAACAGGGTAAGACACTGTCTTATTTTCTGGGAAACAGAGTATAAGACACTGTCTTATTTTTGGGGAAACAGGGTAGTTAAAGAAGGGTGTACACATTATGATCCCCCATCCTACAACTAGAAGCCACCGCAGAGATGTCACTACCACGCTTAAGCTCTTATCCTGGTTAACAGTTTGGCATCAGAAATGACATTTAGGTTCTTCCACACAAGGACCTGGGCTACTAGTTTATAGTGATTCCTTAACTGTTCTTCAGTGCATTGCCTTATACGTCATCACTTAACCTTCATATTCACATGAATTTCATTCAACGCAGAAAGTAACTTCAAGCTAATATCAAAAGCTTATATTATTAAATTGACAAGGAAAAGTTTTCTTGACTATGTACAAGAAAATTGAGAAGATGGGAGAGTCTAAGTCCACCTCACATCAGGAAATTGTGGTTTAGCAATAAAATTATTTTTTTAAAAAACGGTACATGGTTATTTATAAGTATTATAAAATGTAGGCTATGATATTTCACCACTCCATAGTACTTTCTTCCCAGTCTTACATTATTATGGTGAGTTTTGAAAGCAAGATGCATTCAAACCTTATCAGAGCTGAGTAGTTTTATAGCTACAAATATGCATGCCACGTATTTGTGTATCTGTTGCAGTTTAGAGTATTTAAAAATGAATTCAAAATAAATTGTGCATTTATATAGCAGTTTATGTTTACAGAACAGTTCTGCACTTATTATTTAATTTAAAGCTATCGACTAATCACATGAACATGGGGAAATAGGCTATGTTATGAATAATACAACTTAGTGACATTATTTGACTTCCTCACACCCTCCCTGCTAATAGACATTAGGTCTCTGTTTTGAATCCTGTGAGCCATGACTCCTTGTGTAGTATGTGTTTCTTGCATTACCTCCCTCCCTCAATGTAACAGTGGATCATTAGGGACGTAAGAACTATTGGTATGGTCGATCATGCAAAAGACATAACATGTAAACGTTTCTTTGCATTTTGTAGGTAATATCTTTATTGAAATCAATGTATTTCACGAATAAAATGTCATTTTTTCATTCATCCTTCATCCTGAACAGAACAGGCACGCCTCTTTCATTAACAAGTCCTTGTGTACTTCATTGTGCCAAATCACAGTATAAATACAAAGGAAATTAATAATGTACCTCAGTTCCGACTGGATCACAGAACCAGATAACACCAACCCTTTAGTTCTACGGGGCTGATGAAAAAATACAATTAATTTACATTCATACCTTTTACAAATATAAGTTTTCAGAACTTATGTCAAATTCCCCCAACAAATCACAATATTCATCCTTATGTTTATACCATATTAATCATTAAAAGAAATATTTGGCTAAATTTATTTATTATTTTTAAGCATTTAAAAAATTGATATATACATGTATTATTATTTAAATGTATATCAATATTTATATTAGACATATATAAATTTAAAAATTATTTCCAAATCTGTATGATACTTGGAAATATTGTGAATGTATTTTAAGCTCTACATACATACTACAGCCTTCTTGACTGTCTAGTTCACGAGGGTCATAAACACAATGAAATTCTGTGTAGATGTTCAATTGTTTTAATAAAATAAATTTTCTGTAAAATAAATATATTTGACTCTCTTCATTATTTAGTATCTTAACTCAAAGACTATCTAATACCAAACCAGCAACTTTACCTAACAAGTATCTTCACCCTACAACCATTTTTCTGCAAGATTCTATCTAGTTTTGGATGAGGACGTGCATTATTCTGAATAATCTATTCCAGTCCTCACCCCAAGTACAGGGACATTTCACAGTGCTGAAGACCAGGCAACCCATAAAATGCTCAGTATATATTAGTATATGCTAGGAAAGAAACACAATTCTTCACAAATCCAGTTTTTGAAAACAAGGCTTTACATGAGACTTAACTATAATATTAACACGTAGAATGAATCTCTTCCTGTACAATGTGAATCTCCCAGAGAAGATTCTTTTGAAAAATGTTTCTAGACTTTGATCTGTAGCTTTTTGTTTCTGTTAAACCATTGTGACTTAAAGACAATGCAAATATAATTGATGGTGAGAAAGGTATTAGTAGAAAAGGTAATATATAGAAATTTGATTTTTTAAAGTCTAATATTTTAGAATTGATAGAATACTTTTTTACCTGAGACTCAGTAGAGCATTCCTATTATGTTTATTTCAAAGAAGTATTTTTCTCTTTGTAAATTGTATTATTTTAATTAGGTTGAAGTTTTTGTTTTGGGGTTTTTTTTTTCCAGCCTTGGCTTTGAAAAGAACAGATTTTTACTCAGATATTTACTGATTGGTACAAATAAAAAAGTTTTTCCTGGGGAAGCCGGGATGGCTCAGTGGGTTCAGCGCTCACTTTGCAGCCCCAGGGACCGAGGATCAAATCCCGGCCCCGGCCCGTGCGGACCCATATGCTGAACTGGGAGCTCCCCCAGCTCAGTTCTCTCTCTATCTCTGTATCTCTCTCTCTCTCTCTCTCTCTCTCTCTCTGTCAAAACAATAAAAAAAAAAAAAATTAAAAAAGTTTTTCCTACTTTATATGCAGGGCACAAATTATTATATCCAAAATAGGAGACTCCGTAAGTAGATTTATCTTAAAAAAATACCTTTAGAAAGTAAAATGATTACCCTGTCTTTTTTATCTGTCATCGGCTCAGTATTACAATATAAAATAACTGGTTTTGAATGCTTCATCAGCTTACTACCAGATACACAATGAAGATTTTATGTTAACATTATTTTTCTCACTTCAAAGCAGGAACAAGAGACAAGTTACACCGTTCTGAGGGCACGAGGCATAAATGTCACCATCGGTAGCCTGAAGCCTGACACCACATACGTATTCCAGATCCGAGCCCGAACTGCGGCTGGATACGGAACCAACAGTCGCAATTTTGAGTTCAAAACTAGTCCAGACTGTATGTATTATTTCAATGTACTGTCTGGGGAGGGGGCTGTTGTAACAGCTTCAGATAATTCGCTCTTCTCTCTAAGTTTTATCAAGTGCACTACATTGGAAGTATATTGCTTAGGATGTTTAACAATTTGAATAGCATTGGGTCTGGGTATTTGTGTTTGTATGGATGTGCATCTGTTTTGTTTTGTTTTTTCTTTTCTCTTTGACAAATCAAACACATTCTACCACCTGGAATGCTTCCAGTTTTCTATTAGTCATAAATTATGTTCAGGAACATTACTTACTAGGGAAACACACTTCCAACACCTGTTAATACAGATATTCCAGGTCAGCTGAATGATTCAATGACTTTCAAGAAAGATCTTATTAAGCGAAATAAGTCAAAATGAAAGAATCAAGAAACATGTGGCCTCACTCATAGGTGGAGTATAAAACTGGAAGGAACAAAGACTCATGAACACAGTCAATAGTTTAGTGGTTCCCTGAGGGTAAGGGGGGAGGTGGGTGGAAGAGATGGGTGGTGGGAGTAGGGAGGGGGCATCAAACACATGGTGATGAAAAGTGAGCTGATTCTGGGTGGTGAGCACAGAATGCGATGTATTGACAATGTCATGTAGAGTTGTGCACCTGGAAACCATGTAATTGATATCAATCAATGTCACCCCAATAAATCTAACGAAAGAAAGAAAGAAAGAAAACCTACAAAATAGAAAAAAAGAAAGAAACTTGCTGATCCATGAGGATCCTAATTTTATTTTAATCTTTAATACAGTCTAACTGTATCACTGAGAGATTAAGAATTTTCTAGGGAAAGCCGGGATGGCTCAGCGGGTTAATCACTCTCTTTGAAGCCCCAGGGACCGAGGATCGAATCCCGGCTCCGGCCCAGGCGGATCCACATGCTGAACTGGGGTGTACTTCCCAAATGTGGTGAGGTCCCCAGTTCAGTTCAAAAAATAAAATTAAATTTTAAAAAATTTAAAAAAAAAAAATTTTTTTTAAATCTGATTTATTATCTCATTTATATTCATGATTTGGATAGTCCCTTCTGTTTGGCCCCAAATGTGGCTATAATTGGTCTAACATTAGCAAACATTTTCCCAATAACATTTTTCTTTTCTTTAAATGCATTTGCTTCATATTAGAAGAGTTCTTTGATAAAATATAATTTTCAGAA
Organism: Craseonycteris thonglongyai; assembly: GCA_004027555.1. Taxonomy (NCBI): domain Eukaryota; kingdom Metazoa; phylum Chordata; class Mammalia; order Chiroptera; family Craseonycteridae; genus Craseonycteris; species Craseonycteris thonglongyai. The sequence goes on along the minus strand of PVKE010009321.1, from coordinate 11,505 downwards.
AAATAATACAATGACTATGATACTAATGTAAAATGAACACAAGTAAAAGATTTTATTTAACTTATAATGAGTCTAGTAAGGAATTAAAATTGGCTCAAAGGAAATTTTGAAGAAAAGATACATATACACACGGATACAAGTGTGTGTGTGTGTACATCTGTGCAAACAGTACTACTGAAATAAATTTGCAAAGAGATTCCAAATCAGTTAATAGTCTATAGAAAAGTAAATGCAATGATTGGGGTCATCATTTCTATAGCACATATCAATTATATCTCTAGTGACTGTGTCATTGTAATTGTAATGGGAAATTATATACATCACTCTGTGTTTTCCACTTCACTACACAATTGTAAAATCACTTAGAAAGAATCACAGATTTAGCACCTTTTATAAACATATTATCCATGGAGAATCTGACAAAGCCCAAATGTCATACCTAATAGACACATTCAGAATCAATAAATTATCATAAAAATGGCTTGAGTTACTATAATAGAGCAAATATATTATGACACCCTTTTTGTGAGACAGTTAGATATACTATTTACAACAACAAGCTGCCCACGCTCCAAGATGATGAGATTCTAATCTTCTTAGACGTCATAGGCTCACAGCTGAAACCGGACAACTCTACTCGGAGGAGAGCCGCCATCCGCTAAGATCAAATCTACCCTTCTAGCCTGACCCTCCTGTGATGGAGTGAGCAGGAGAAACCACTCTCTGAAGACAATGAAAACAAAATTTTATGAACAAACATATAAACCATGTGAATAACATTTAAAACAAATTTCAATTTTGGATCACACAATAGCAAAATAGAATTGCCGTATAACATTGCTAAATTCTAAATATTTTTACAACTTTGCAATGGTTGCAAAGAAAGTTTCTTATTTTGAAATGATTGTAGATTGCCTTTTTTAAATACTTCTAAATGCTTATTAGCTTACTTGATTTACCAAGAAGGACCCTAAAAAACAGATACAAGCAAATGTTTATTAGATCCTGTGATATCAGTTGGGCATCCTGTGATATAAGAGGGCAGGAAGGTCAGATCACCATTAGATAAACTTTTATTATGTCCATCTATACTTTGGAACATCATTCTAATCTTACAAGTTCCTTATTAGCATTAACCATCTCTGATAAGTAAATTTGTCACAGCAAAAAATTCCAGAATTCTAATGAGAGTCCAGATTTATCACAGATATTGTTACGGTAAGGTAATGTTAGGCATGAATGTCTAGTGAGATTTTGGTGTCTGAGACTTAAGCAATATTACATTTAAAAACTACAGATTCTTCAGATTTTTGCCAAATATGTTTTATATTTGCAATACTTCCTTCCATTGATTGAGAGAGAAGGGAGAAAAAGAAGTTTGAGAGGAAAATACCAACTTTTAACATCCCACTGTTCATAAAAAACTTGAGCTGCACAGTTTGGTTATTTTTTTTTAATCAATTTATGCTTAATGCTTTATCATAGAACTCTTCCACACTTTAGAGATGAAAAAGAAAAAGTGCATATTGTCTAAAGGGGAAAATGACAAAGTCAGTTCTCACTCTATTTTTAAAAATCAAAATGATATACAGTTGACCTTTGGACACTTTGAGGTTAAGGGGCACGGACCACTTGCGCAGTCGTAAAGTCACATGTAGTTTGAGGAGACCCTCTGCATAAAAGGTTCCCAACCGTGAATTAAAAATGCGTATTCTTAAAAACTTTAAGAACTTCAGACTCTTATTGGTTATACGTTGATAATTAATAGATACTTTAAAAAGATGTGTTTAGATTTAACAGTTTGCTGTTTGCTCTGGTTTTTATTATTTTTAATTATATGAGAAATTCTCATTCATTACACATGTAAACTTTTGTTAGTCAAGGACAGTGTTTTTGGCTAGAGATCAGATAACGTTTTCTGATCTTGGTTTACAGTAAAGTTACAGTGACACTGTGACACATAGAGTTTCTTAAGTGCTTTACAATGTCTTACTTCTTATAGAATCAGCGCTTTTCACTTATGATCATTCTCCTTTCACAAGTGAGGAAACCGAGGCTTAGAGAGGTTAAGTAATCTTTCCAAAATCACACAACCGGTAGCTGATGGGTCTAATTCTAGAACCCATCTATTTATGAAACAGTATAATAGAACATTTTAATACACATTTCATTTGACCCTGTTCTGCGAGCTATTCATATACCTTTTTTTTTTTTTTTACAAATGGTCTATGACACAGAGTGTATATGTTTTGGGTTTTTTTGCTTGTTTTTGTTTTTGTTTTGAGTTTGCACGGCTAATAAGCGCGGTCAAGTGCTTACAGAACAACATAGTTAAATTGACTGTCTAAAACATGAATAGATATCAACGTTTAACAATATGTCATGTAAAATTATTACATGACTATAATGCACATTGAATCGATACTATTCATTGAAATCTTTGTTCGTTTCAGGAACAAAAATAATCTCATATGGGTCTGTGCTTTACACAATGTCTGGAATTCATAGATATTTTCAGCTTGAGAAAATTGTAGAGAAGTCCTAGTTTAATCCTGTGTTTGACAAAAAAAAAGAAGGAAAACACTTGTTTCATCTATCATGCTTCCTCTACTAGTTTCGCTGACCTTAAAGCATGAAATAGTTATTATTCTATGTTTACGGAACGTCGTTGAGTCATGAGGTTAAGTTTCTTTTTATGAGCTATTCACAGATCTATAGCCAACGCATAGTGAGGTGCCTTCTAGGAAGCAGATCTTAAGAGGTAACCTCAAGAGCTTTAGAGAGGGACATGCAGCTAAAGGATTGAAAGCAGAAGTGGGCAAGCAGCCCCTCGGACTGAGATGGCCTCAACTATCTAGGAGACCGAGGGAGTGAGAAGGGCCGAGCAGGATGAGCCTCAGCCAGCCTAGCAGCAGGTCCGAGGCTTTTGCACACCTGTGGGGAGCTCCAGAGTGAAGGCCGCCCCTGGAAGAGTGTGCCTTGGGCAGACATGGGCTGGCTCCAGCCCCCTTGTCATGGTTAATCCTTGAGGAGAGCAGGACCCGAGGTTGTGATGGAGTTGAAAGGTGCAGCTGCTAGAAGGCTTGGCTGCAGAGAGACCCGAGCAGCCCTCCCCCGACTGCCACGGTGGTGTAAACAATCGTTGGCCGGTAGTGAAGAACAAAGGGTGGCCACAGTTTATGTTACGAGTGTGCATGCCATCCTGCAAGGCCGTCTGAACTCTTTGTTCAGACGCCTGGAACACTTCTCACAGTCTCTCTGCCGGGTTTCTTTCTACGTGTCATTGAACAAGTCCTAAAACTGCATGATTTGAGAGGAAACCTTCCCAACGTAGATTTTGATCTATGAAGTATGGTAGAGGAGGACCCCTGGGATCTATGTGATTTTTTACTAATCAATGTACCCCTAGTAAAGTCAACAATAAAAAAAATGTAGGAAATGCAGCGACAGGAACAATTCATTGATGTTTTAGGTTGTGGTCCACAGGACAAGTGCTCTACCACCTTGTAAATAAATGTGGATTTTGGAGGTGACACCAGCTTAATTAGAAAACTGTTCTGATTGAATTCCGGGCAATCTCATTGTTCTCTGGGTTCCTCTGCTAACTTTTGCTTTATCCGTGGAGCTAGTGAGGATAGAGAAGACAACCTTCTTCCCCACAGTAAGCACTCAGGTCCTGTTGGACTGATGGCATCAACACAGAATATTTCATCTGATTAATTTGAAATTTCACACAGATGATAGGACATGTCTATGTTTTAAAAACTCAGTGAACAATTTTGTTTTTTGACATTGTCTCTGACTGTACAAGCCAGGTTTCTGGTCGAAGCAGAATAACTCTGACCGAATGTGTTCGATTTTCCACAAAGATGTTAGCTATGAGGTGTTAATGTCTGGGCTGTAACAGCCTTTCTGTCTTTACCCTCACAGCTTTCTCTATCTCGAGTGAAAACAGCCAAGTGGTAATGATTGCCATTTCAGCTGCGGTAGCTGTTCTTCTTCTCACCGTGGTCACCTACGTTTTGATCGGGAGGTGAGTTCACAGTCTGTTCTATGATTTTCCTGACTTCCTTGCCTTGTGTCCCCTGTCCTCCGCCCATTGCTTCGCAGCAATGTTTCTGAAGACTGTGATCAATACTGTATTTTAACCAATAAGAATGTCTCCGTGTTTATCCCATCTAGCTCTTTCTCCCCTCCCCCTTCCTTTTGTTTCTTCTTGAGCTTTGATTTTCTTTCCCCCATTCAATTCCCACCCACCTCTTCGACACACACCACCTCTCTTCTCTCTCCTGACCTCATTCCCAGTTCTTACTTCCTTTTTCCAATTATCCCTTCACTCTTCAAACACACCTCGGATTTCCCCAATGCGTTCTCGCCCAGAACACTGGTAACCCTGCACAGCACTAATCACTAATGAGGGAGACTTTCCCCTTCATTCGTTCTAACAGCAGTTGTTAAAAGAAAACACTATAAACACTGTCTAAAGCCATTATAAAAACTCAACTGAAGGGGTCCGCCCAGCGGGGAAGAAACCCTCCATATCTCATTAGGCAGCTTTCCTGTGTCCCCAGAGAAGGAGGATTTCTGTGGAGGATTTAGAAAATATGAAGTCGTTAAACTTTCACTAAAGCATTTAATTGTTTGAGGCAAGTGCTTTATTTTTTGTGCTTTGCCCATTTGGAACATAGATCATTGTTTTACGTGTGTTTTCTCTCTGTTTTCTCTTCTTCCCTTAATTTACCTCTAGGTTCTGTGGCTATACCAAGTCAACACATGGTGCCAATGAAAAAAGACTTCATTTTGGGAACGGGCATTGTAAGTTCCAAAACGGTTCGAGTTCCCATTTTTAGTTTTAGCCGTTGTCAATTTAGAATCTCGTAACTTCATCCTGATGAAGAGAATTCAAAAGGAGGTTTATGGAAAAATTGAACCGATTCAATTTATTTTAAACAGGGGAGGAGATTCGTGGTTCATCATTGAGTGATTCTTACATGGTCACCGTTCAGTATGTGAGGATTTAAGCGAAAGGGAAGGGCGGCCTGTGGTTTATATTCACATAGTGCACAAGCTGGGAAGTGAGTACTAGAGTCAGCTCCGTGTAGCTAAACAGCAATGTATACCTTCAATTTCCTTATTCCTGGTCTTTTGCTAAAATCTAAATAGGAACCTTTTCCCTTTCCTAACTGCCAAGTAATTGTAAACCCCCCGTGTTTATGGAAAGTGACTTATTTCATTTGCGTCAGCCAACCAGAAGAGCTCCCTTAGAATAAACTGTTTATTGTAGAGGTACATGATATCCAATTGGTAGGCAAGCGAGCACTTTCTCCCCTTCTTTTAATATCGACCAATTCAGTCTTAAAAAAGTGTTTCCCAACCATACTTTATTGAAAATTTAGAAGATGGAGGGGAGAATATAAAGGAAAAGTCACTTATACTCTTACCATTTTATTTTAACCACTGCTGGCATTTTGATGTATTTCCAGTTCTTTGCACAGTGCGTATTTTAAGAGTTACAACCATAGCTATATGCAATTTGGTATCCTCTGCCACAATTTTTAAAAGTCCTCAATAATAACAAAATTTCATGCTTTGTGAATGGATTCAAGTTTTGGAAGCCATCAAAAATCATTCAGACCCAACTCTAGTGACAACGGTGGGCAGTCATGCTGAGTAATTCTATTTAGGGTCCAAAAATAATAGTGACAGCAATCTTAAGTTTTTTGCATTGCAAAGCTCGTTCTGACATTTCAGATATATTTCTAGAAATATTTTGAGCTAAGTGAATGTTGGACTAAATGCCTGCCTCTAAGTCACAACTGCCTGTATGTTCTCTGTGAGGTTTTTAACAGTAAATAAAAACATTTTGATACTTAAAAAAAAATAAAGTGTTTCCTAAAAGAAATACTCTTTTAGGAAATTAAGTATTTACATCGAATAAAGAGGCTTATTTGTTTTTCCTTCTGGTAAAACGAATCCTCCCGAGTACTTGGCTTTTACAGACTGATGCAGTTCAATGCGGCAATTTCTAATCAGTAGCCTTTAAAGGGAATAGCATGTTCTGATGGAAATTAGGGTGGAGACCGTACTCAGACAATCTCTAACTAGTAGAGTCTTCTAAGCATTACTTTCTTTGACGTTCGCTGTTGCCTTCTAAAATTACCATATTTTCAACTCAACATGGTATTTCGTATCCGTAATCAACTTTGCATCTGAAAAACAGGGCTTTAGTTGTAACTCAGGTAAAACCTTGATGACCTGTTGCTGACACATAGGAGGTAAACAGTAGCTTTTAAAAAATGTCTTCCAGAACGTAAATTGATGGGGATGGACACAGTGCGAGAGTTCACAGAGGGCATTGTTTATGTTATTCATCTCATTGCTGTTATTACAAAAGAATTCACAAAAGGCCAAAGTACTACCTTCCCAATAGCAACATTTCATCATTTCAGATTAGTGAGTTTACCAACTCGAAGTCTTAGAAGAGTTCATGAACAAATTACAGGATGCTTGTCTAGCTTTTTTGTGTGTGAAACCACGAAACACTGAAAATTGCTGTGAACAAATTAGTCAGAGCAGTGACGTCACTTTGGATTCAGTGGCTCTTAATGTTGAGTGGGACAATCCATATAAATATTGTTTTTAGAGCCAGCTTATACTGTTTTGGTTCTTTCTATAGGAATTATAAATCTCGTGACTTTGTAGGATTAATAAATGTCTGTGCCAATTGTATGCAGGTTTCTGTTTCACTCTGATCCGTTTTACCTGTTGGTTTGTGTGGTAAAGTTTGTTGAAACTTTAATTTTTTTTTCAAATGCGCAATATCTTTATGACAAACCAAAGAGACATACACTTTATCTTAGCTGCAAGGGCATGAAGTAACTTACATGCATGTCATAAACTTTCTGCGACTGAAGGCCACAGCTGGTTTACTTTAGACCACTTACTCGGTATTACTTTAAAAAGCTCTAGCTAGGAACGGTTCCCTCCAGCCTTGTTACAAATCCCATAAAATGGCTTCAAAAGCAAAGAAAGGAGTTTTACCTCCTCAGATCCTGTCCCATTACCCTCTCGGGCTGGGCCTTTTTAGTTTCCTGCTATCCTCAGGGCAACTCATGCTGGTAAACTGGAAATGGAAATGATTGTGTCTGCACAGAACGAACTGTAAAGTTGTGCAGCTTAACACGCATGCATGTGTTTATTATCTGGTTTTCTTGACACAGCCCAGTTCCTCTGCATATTGCCCTTAATGGTTGGTGTGAGGGAATTACGTGCCTTGCATCCTGAATCGCCCGATTCCTGGACCCTCTGGGGTCTGCTAAAAATCAGCAGCCAAAGCTCCCACAGTGAACAGGTCATTTTATTGGGGGATGTGTGTGTGCTTATAATTTGTATTGTTTGCCCAAATGTCATGTGGATTAAAAAAAAAAAAAGCCATTTAATTGATTTTAATTAATCACAATATGTTTGATTAATTTTATTTGGAAACAATAATTTAATTTTTTAGGTATTTAGTGGTCCATCTCTCTCTAGGGTTGACATGTATGCAGAATAACTAAAGCACAAATCCCAAGGCTTTTTAAACGCCAGTGCTAATTTAAAATATTTGAGACATGGTTTCTGGTAGCTAATTTTATAATCACTTTTTGTAAATTTTGATGTCATGAAATCTCTCTCACATTGATTTTTCTAAGTGCAGAAAGGTTACACATGTGTAATTAACAAAGTATTTTGTTTACTTTTACCTTATTTTATGTGTTTTGTATTTTCTTGGAAAGGACTCCTAGATTTTCTTCATATGTCAGCGTTTCCTTACCTTACTCTTCCTAGACACAGAGCAAAACCTACTGATCACAAACCGTAGCGTCTATTTGACGTGGAGCTTCATTAACATGTAACTAAGTTGACTAACAGGTTCTATGAGGCTTTATTTCCTCACATCTTGCAGCATATCTATGGCTACTTTTACTGGTTTCCTTACTACAAAGCTTTTCTTTACATGATAGTTTAAATAGGTTTCCTCAATCTGTTTGTTTGTTTTAAGGGTAAAGATAACGCTAGTTGTTTTAGCGAGGTAATACCTTACAGGAGACGTTGCATTAAAGAGTGTGACTCTGACATCTGTTTTCATAGGGAGCAACCCTGTTTATAACAATGGCAGAAGCAGGCAACTGATCTGAGAGCTCAAAGAAATAGACACGTCTGAGCCCAAATTCTGTCTCCAGAAAACCTCAACGATATGCATATTTGGGAATACATATTCTTACATAAAAATACTAATAAGGACATGACAGGCACTCACAGTAGGCACTTGAATAGCAAGTTTTCAAGAGTTGTTGTTTTTTTTTCCCTAGGGTGTTGAGATCATTCATTTTGCGGGGCTATTCAAAATAGAAAAATTTGAAAAGTGGACTTTCCACTTCACATGGTATTGCACTTAGTTTGCCCAAATCAAGGAAGGGAGACTTGCTGTTTCCTCATCTCTGCAGACTTTGACTCCTTGCTCTTGATGTTTTCTCAGATTATCTACATTCCGCCTCAAGATAGAGAGTAGTGACTCTTCTTTGTACCAGGGTCATCACCGGGCAGTATGAGTAGCGTTAGCCTTTCTCTTGTGTTTTCCATTTCATCCCTCGCTCTCCCTTTCCTATTTGGCTCTCAAGTCATTTGAAGTAACTGAGGCAAATAGTCTGACTTCCCATCTCTCTCGGCCACCATTTATTAAATAATCTGTTTCTTTTTATGTCTGTTTCTTGACTCAAAACCTCTGTGGAAGCTTTGCAGGAACATAAACTAGTCTGTGGTATAACCACGCATTCATGAAGTTGTGCTGTAGGTTCACACACTGATCATTTTGTGCTTCAAACTCCTGAACCTTGGACTCTTTGGCCTAATAACCATTATGCTGACGTCTCTCAGAACAATTGCTGTCATCACTGTTGCTACATGGATTTAGTATAAACTACACACTGACCCAAAGAAATCTTTGGTCATCACAGATTATTCAGTTGTGATTTTGCCAAAACGATTCTTCCGTTATTAAGTGATGTTGGAAAAGATAATATCTTATTTTATTTGTTATTTTAGGACAAAAGTACCTTCAATATTCTAGTGTGATAAGTGAAAAAATATAGCATCATTAAATGTCCACCTCCTTTGCTAAAACAATATTACCAATATTTTCTACCAATGTTACCAAAAGTAGAAGAAAAATCAATAATATTAGTATATATACTGTGGAAGATAAATTACATTTCCTTTAATGTTAGAGCATGTTTATGTACTTTAATAGATCTTAGGCTCACTTTTTTTAAATTTAGTTTTGTTTTTGTTTTTCCCAAAGGTAATTAGTTTATTGAACGTTCCAGATTGTTTCTAATATGAGCTATGGTATCAAATGATAGAAAACTCATTAATATTAAATCAAATCCAAAATGATGCTTTGGTAACTTTTGTATTTGCTATTTTGATTACAGAATATCATAAAAATTGTTCATTATAAGAATAATTAAATAAGTAACTTATAAAAGAGATTTATATTTAATAAGCTAAAAATGTAATTTATCTTTTGATGTTAGCTCCTTAGCACCACATTCAACGTATAGAGAATAATTATATTGCCTTTAACTCTGTTAACAAGCTACAGAATAACATTTTACTTAATTGATGCTATTTTAATATATACATATAATATGCATGTTAGAATTATATATTTATACACTCATAACTTAAACCAGGTAAACGCAGTGGGACTTTGAATGTGAATATTAATAGAAACAGAAATGTCAGATAGAACACAAGCTATTTTATACACTTAATGTATTTGTGATTGCAGCAGCTATTTCTCTTTATGAAAGGATTTCACAAACTTTGATTTATTGTTAGATGTGGGGTTGTGGTAGATCCCTCACCACCATTGATGAAATCATTGATGTGGGATAGGGTGATGGTGTTCACGTAGTGCTGCTGGTAATATTTCCTGGGCCTACACAGTTCTGAACCCTCGTCTCATCCTTAAGATCCCCCTCCATGAATATCCTTCCTCCTTCTAGTGTTTTTACAAAGAAAGTTCGCTGTGTTTCATCTTTAAGTTTTATTATGGAGAGCCTCTTTTCCTAAACTCTCCAACACAGTCCAACCTGTCTACAGATTTCTATGATACCTTAGAATTAACCAAAGGTTAGTGCCCTTTCTCCTAATAGGAATTGTTTTTAACCCATAGTGGTATCACAAAATTTGTTCAATAAAGGTTTTATAAATCTAACTACATTAATGCCTCTTCATCTTCCCCTTAAACAGTAAAACTTCCAGGTCTCAGGACTTACGTGGACCCACACACATACGAAGACCCTACCCAAGCAGTTCATGAGTTTGCTAAGGAATTGGATGCCACCAACATATCCATTGACAAAGTCGTTGGAGCAGGTAACCACCCCCATAATCCCCTGCAAATCTTGTCTGTCAGCTCTGAGTGTACGGTTACAAGTAAGAGTCCTGCCTGGGATTGCTCGGGTTCTCCAGCCTAAGTAGATTGCTATGAAAAAGGACATTTTCTGATTTGATTTCATGATCAAAGGCATGCAACGTATAAATGGGTATTTAATGGGATGTAATGATTTCAAAGGTGCCAGACCTACAGACTTACAGACCGTGGCCAGCTTTTTATTCACTGAATTTCAGAGGCGGCAACAGCGAAAGCTCCATCTTCCCATGGCTACACTGATCATGTGTCACAAAGACCGTTTGACTGAGTCGGGTTAACAGGATAACACTGTCTCTTACTTGAAATAAAGCCCCCTGAGTGAAATTTTGGATTTGTAGGGAAAGGGCATTTTTAGAATCCTCTTCAGAACATAAAAATTAGACAACCCAAAATAAAATTATAAATGCCAAATTTTATGCGAACAACCGTTTTGAGTGGCTAGTTTAAATAATCTGAACTGCTCCATTTCCGTACTTGTCTGCAATTTTATATTATCTTAATTTATTTTATTGAAGGTTGTTTTATAAGCATCTCTTAGTCCTAATCATTAATTGGCTCTATTGTGAATTCACTAATAAGTATGAAGTGATTATTAAAAGTTGTTGCATTTTTCTGATAGTTATAGAAATTTATAAAATAACAGTATTTTATACATTTACACATAAACATATAGTCATCCACAGTACATGCAGTGTGCATTTGAATAAAACTACCGTATTTTCCGGCGTATAAGACAACCCCCTAATTTTACAGTTAAAACATAGGTTTAGGCCTATATTCACTGTATAAGACTACAGCCTCAGAAGTGGGGGGTAGTCTTATACAACGAATATAGGCCTAAACCTATGTTTTAACTGTAAAATTAGGGGGTCGTCTTATACGCCCGGTCGTCTTATACGCCGGAAAATATGGTAGTTTTCAAAAATGACAATAGATAGTATTGTACAATCATAGTGTTACACTAGCAGCTCATTCTTCATTATTGCTATGAAAACAAACATGAACTAGTTAATGTTTCTGTGGGA
>PVKE010009320.1:0-45159 GCA_004027555.1 Craseonycteris thonglongyai | reverse complement strand
CTGATACTGAGTGATGGGCACATAATACGATGCATGAATGATGTGAGGTGGACTTGTACATCTGTAAACTGTCTAATTGTTACCAACCAATGTAACCTCATCAAATTTAACAATAAATTAAAAAAAAAAAAAAAGAAATTTCAAAATAATGTTTATAAACATTACAGCTATTTCTGATTATCAGACATTGATTGTATTCTTGCTGGATATGTGGCTGAGTGTTGGTAATATTTAGATTTCTTTCTCACTCACTTAACATGAAAATAAGGGCCAGATGAGTTAAAGTTATGAAAGAGAGGAGGAAGGAGAGAAGTGGCGGTGACTGATAGTCACCTCTCTGAGTCACCAGCAATGAATGCCACTTTACTGGGAAGCATTACATGATTTCTTACTGGTTAGTTTCTATACATCATTGATACCTTCTGGTTCCTTAATAGAAGCCATTTGGGACTTAATTTTTAAGAATGTCTTGTGGTTTTATGAAGTACGTTTTCTTTAAGATTAAGATTCCTCGGGGAAGCTGGGATGGCTCAGCGGGTTAAGAGCTTGCTTTGCAGCCCCTGGGACCGAGGATCAAATCCTGGCCCCGGCCTGTGTGGACCCATATGCTGAACTGGGGTGTGCTTCCCATATGGAAGGCCCCTACTTTGGTTCTTGCTCCCCATCTCCAAGTTCAGCCCCTGGTTGGAGGGGGTGTGCCTCCCATATGGGAGGCCTCCAGCCCAGTTCCCGCCCTGCGCAGCCCCCGCCCACCTGTGTGGAACTAAACCATGTTGAAAACTGACGACATACAACTATGGAGACTGCTCTGAGCCCTCCCCCTTATCTTTCTCTCTCTCTGTTTCTGTCAAAAACAATAAAATAAATCTTAAAAAAATAAAAGATTAAGATTCCTCAATCACTTTTCACTGTAACTACATAAAGTTTACCTTTAGCTCATGAAAAAGTACAATTTGGAGTCAAAAGAATATTAAACGGATGGCCAGTAAGGTGGAGCTACGGTAGTTGAATTGATAACAAATAGATACAATTTTCAGTAGATCTTTAAATTGAAATAAAATCATTATTCTTCCTTAGACTTTGAATTGTTAATAATAGTCAAAGATTTTAACTGTCACTAGAAAAAGAAGTAATTCAGTTACTAAAGAAAGTAAGTATAAATAGCTCAGCAGTTTGTAGTTTTTTTAACTGTCAAGTTTCTTTCAGAGTATGGTATATTGTCTTTAGTAGTTGGTTTGTAGTAATTGGTGCCATGGAAAATAGATGCCACATGCAGTTGACACATGGAATTAGTGCTTTGAAATACTCTGTTTTGTTACTACTCAAAGACTTCTGAGTGCTTTAAAAATCTTTAGGTTCTATATGTCCAATAGAACTTTTTACAATGATGGAAATATTTTATATCTGCACTGTCCAGTGTGGTAGCTATGTGAAGCTATGGAGCACCTGAAATGTGACTAGTACAACTGAGAAATTGAATTGCACATTGTATTTAGTATAAAATATTAATATAAATGTGAATAATAATATGTAGCTAGTGACCACAGTGCATCTTTAGATATTTGAGAACTGCACTTGATCTTAGCCAAAAGGCCAAGAAGCAATGATATTTGAGAACTGAGCAGCACATTTAATAACCATGTCACTGAAATATACTATAGTGTAATTAATATTTTTAATATATTTGGAAATATCATTTTTCATTTTGTTTCTGTTAGAACTGAAGTAACTATAGTATTAGGAAGATGACAAAAAAAGTTAATTGAGTTTTTTGTTTACTTCAGATCTTTGTATGTCATCTTCCTAATAAGGCTCTTTTGCTCCTACAATTTATAATTTAGCATGTGTATGTGTGTGTCTCTCTCTCTGCCTCCCACCCCCATTTCTCTTTCCTGGATAATTTTTCTCTAGAGCACTTATCACCACCTAATATACTAGAATGAAGGCATGGATTTTCCCCCCCATTGTATTAGTTGCTGTCCCTTACACTGGAACAATACCTGATCCTTTAGAGAAGCTCAGGAAATATTTGTAGAATGAATAAATGAGGCTTGTGGTTTCCCATTAATAATCCAGTTCATGTTTATGTATTTTATTATATGGCAAACACCAAGTTACATTAATCATATAAAGTGTATCACGATCACTACTCTTTTCCATAATAAAATATTTTTTAGAGTCATTATTTGAAACAAAACCTTGTACTGGTTAAATCATTGCATCATTGCTTTGACTCTGCCGTAGAATTTCAAAGCCAAAAGGGAGATTGGCAGTAATTTCATTCAATTTCCTGATGTTATATAGTGGTTTAGTTTCATCAATGTCATTTTTATCTTCCTCTTACCTCTCTTTTTTTTCCTCATCCCCACAGTCTATGAATCTTTTTGCTTGTTTATTTTCCATATCTTCTTATCTCTCGTTCAACTAATTCTCACTTTTCATCTAGGCCTACCTTTCCTGTTGATTCTACTGTACTCTAAGAAACTCCCCAAATCCTTAACCGAACCATAGAAAATCCTTTTTGTCTTTTTTTTTTTTAAGATTTATTTTTATTGTTTTTGACAGAGACAGAGAGAAGGGGGAGATCCCAGAGTAGTCTCCATAGTTGCACATCATTAGTTTTCTACATAGTTTCATTTCACAGGTGGGGGTGGGGCTGTGCAGGGCAGGAACCATCTAGGGGCTGGAGCCAAACCAGGAACTTCCCACATAGAAGACTTACCCCAGTGAGAACTGAACTGGAGGCACACCCCAATTCAGCATATGGGTCCACATGGGCCAGGCCTAGGATTTCATTTGAGCCATCCTGGCATTCCCCCCCTTCCCTTTTTTTTTCTTCAAGATTTATTTTATTGTTTGAGAGGTGAGAGAGAGAGAGAAGTGGGAGGAGAGAGAGAGAGAGGGAGAGGGAGAGGGAGAGGGAGAGGGAGAGGGAGAGGGAGAGAGGATTTCATTCCACACATGTGGATATGGGGCTGTGTGGGGCAGAAACCGAACTGGGGGCCTCCCGTATGGGAAGCAAGAACCTTCACCACCATCCTGGTGGTTGCCAGTTGCACTGCAGTTCAGCATATGGGATGTATGGGCTGGGGCCAGGATTTGATTCCTGGACCTTGTGGTTGCAAGGCAGGCTCTCAGTCTGCTGAGCCATCTTGGTATTTCCCTTTTTGTTTTTCTTAACTAAAACTTTTCTGTTTAATATTATATAATTTCTTATAACTCCTCAATTCTAGAAGCATCTCCTGATCCCTCAGGCATCTTTAAAAACTTTCTTTTTTCAAAACAAACACTTTAAGAGAAAACAAAAAGGCAGAATCTGTAGTACCAATTTTCTCACCTAAGTTTTTTCATTTCACAGAGCTGACAGCTGTCCTGGCATAATTTTAGTTTCTTTCTTGTATCAATCAGCACAGTCCAACATTATAGGCTTGTAAACATACACATTACTTTAGGCCTGCCATATATAGAGCCACTGTGACATAAAAGCATATCAGAACTTCCCTTTTTTTCTATAAAACTATGGTGGTTAAACTTAAATATTTACGGGGAAGGGTTAATTTATATAAAGAATCCAAGTGGGGTAAGAGGGAGCCAAATATATCAAGCACCTTCAGTCATTAAACACTATAGAGATTTTCACATTTAATGCTCACAGCAACTCTTATGAGTAAATATCTCCATTTTACAGATGTGGAAACAGGCTCTTCTAGGTTAAGTAACTTATTTACCTAAACAGTAAATGGTAAAGCTGAAATTTTCCATAGTTACATGTAACTCCAAAGCCTCTGCTTCCATTGGTAAGCTGTGCTGCCTTCTAGAAGTGGAGGTAGGCAGAGAACAAGAGGTACAGTATTTGATGTAGAATAGGAAGCAGATTTGTTTATTTTTTTGCATCAACTGAGCCAGCCACAGAAAGAAACCAGTGTTATTTAGGGTAAGTGGATGAGTATCTGGTGATACCAGTGACTACCTTAACTTTAACCTGCTCTGTCTCTTTCAGCCTATTTAGACTAGTTTACATGAAGCACAAATGCTTTCTGCTGAGGAAATTCAACCTAATAATAGTGATTATATGAGGTTTTATACAAATATTCAGGTGACATTTGTCTCCTTTAAAAGTTGTTACTATTTGCAAAGCAGTAGATTCTCAAAAACCATCATGAGTATCCCATTTCCCCCCACCTCAAAAGTAAGATTTCATAGCAATCTCAAGGTTGTTTGGAATGATAGAATAGTCCATGGTTTCTACATTCTTCTAGCCTCCATCTGTAGCAGTTTTCACCTTAATTGCCCTTTGTGACTAGATTCTGTAAGCCAAGCTTAAAATTGAAGAAGGCTGTTTCTTCCCTTGTACTCAAGGTTAATAAATACTTGTTACATGCCACTGTGGACTAAATTGTGCCAAGAGTGGAGAGTTTAAGGATAAATACATCATGGTCCCTGCCCAGGAGACTTTTTTTTTTTTTTAAGATTTATTTATTTTATTGTTTTTGACAGAGAGAGAGAGAAAAATACAGAGACAGAGAGAGAACTGAAATGGGGGAGCTCCCCAGTTCAGCATATGGGTCTGCACGGGCTGGGGTCGGGATTCGATCCTGGGTCCCTGGTGCTGCAAAGTGAGCGCTTAACCCACTGAGCCATCCCGGCTTCCCCTGGGAGACTTTTCTAGCCTATTATGAAAGTCTGCAGATCACTGCAATTTAGGGTTGTATGCCCAACACAGTCAGTCATGATCAGCTCTTTACCTCTCCAATCTTACCTTTTGATGCTTGTTCCTTTTTCTCACCTTTGTCATCTCTTCTATGACTAATCCTTTCAGTTTAGATATCACTCCTATCAAGATATTTTCTCTGATCTCAGATCAAAGCTAGACACTCCTGCCCTCACCAAAATGTACAGTATTTGCATTGTACCTAAGTACTACTCATTGAGCTCAATTGTAGATCTATTTACTTGGACCATAAGCATGTTTAAGGCAAACACTGTTGTTTGTGGCACCAACACATTGCTGGGCACATACATAATCAGTGACCAGTAAATTTATTTATTTTTTTTAATTTTTTTTTTTAAACATTTTTTTTGTTTATTGGTATTTTATTTATTTATTTATTTTAATTGGTTTTGACAGAGAGAGAGAGATACAGAGACAGAGGGAGAACTGAACTGGGGGAGCTCCCCAGTTCAGCATATGGGTCCACACGGGCCAGGGCTGGGATTCGATCCTCAGTCCCCGGTGCTGCAAAGTGAGCGCTTAACCCACTGAGCCATCCCGGCTTCCCCCTAAATCTTTTTTTTTTTTTTTGTTCCTTTTACTGAGTTTAATATAGCAATTTTTTTTATTTTTTTTTATTTTTTTTATTTTTGACAGAGAGAGGACAGAGAGAGATACAGAGAGAGAACTGAACTGGGAGAGCTCCCAGTTCAGCATATGGTTCCGCACGGGCCGGGGCCGGGATTTGATCCTCGGTCCCCGGCGCTGCAAAGTGAGCGCTTAACCCACTGAGCCATCCCAGCTTCCCCTAAGTCTTTATTGGAATTATACTTAAGTGACTAAGGAAAAAAACATAAGGGAAGCATCATTTGAGCCAGTTCTTAAAGGAATAGTAGGAGTTTCCTAGATGGATATGGGAAAGGAATTCCGGGCCAAGGGAACAATTTGTACAAATAGATGAGATGATGAAGAGTTTGCAAGTGTCTGGCAAGGCTTTCTAACTTCCAAATAGAGTTTGAGACACACGTTATTAGTTGTAAGATGTTATCTCCTAATGTAGCCAGCTAGACTACATTAGAGTTAGATCATGGGGTAAAGAATAGGAAACTGCTCCCTCCCCCAATTATATATCCGGAAGTTGAATATTCATCTTTTACTTAAATACGTATCTTTGTGACCTGTTAATATTTACTGTTGGTCAACCTTTACTAGAGGAAAGTGCCTTTCTTCCTAACCTCTCACTAGAGTTCACCTCCTTGAGATATCTCAAGCCATAAGAAAGTAGTATGCTGAATTAAGCTGAGGGACATGTAATTAAAATAACTAAGAAATTACTCTCCTAGGTATTCCAATTTATATTGGTACTTCAACATAAAAATACATTTAAATGAAAGCATTATACTCGTGATTGATCTTATAAACTATTGAAAATATAAAGCACGTTCTCATGTTAGTGTATGATATGTGCTTGCCAACAGTTTTGGAGTTGTAAATGTCACAAAGTTTTAAGTGCTCAGCTCTTTATAGGTTACATGCATTGTTTAGAAAGAGTTCTTTGAGGTCATGTGCACAGGGCCCCACATCTACCTGTGGAGTAAAACAATGTCACAGCCAGTGATGTACAACTATATAGACTGCTTTGGGCCCTCTCCCCTTCTTTCTCTCTCGCCTTCTCAAACAATAAAAAATAAATCTTAAAAAAAAAACAGTTCTGGGGGAAGCCGGGATGGCTCAGTGGGTTAAGCGCTCACTTTGCAGCACCAGGGACCCAGGATCGAATCCCGGCCCCAGCCCGTGAGGACCCATATGCTGAACTGGGGAGCTCCCCCATTTCAGTTCTCTCTCTGTCTCTGTATTTCTCTCTCTCTCTCTCTCTCTCTCTCTCTCTCTCTCTGTCAAACACAATAAAAAAATATACCAAAACAAAACAAAAAACCAGTTCTTTGATAAAACGAGGCTCTTGTTAGAGGGCTTCAAATGCTGTCTAAATCTAAGCTGTAGCTTAGATTCCTTTACCAAGTAAACTTTATTCCTCTTAACAAGGAATTTGCTTGTACTTTCTCTAAATAAAATAGAAATTCAAAGATTTTTATCTGTTACTTCCCCTATTCCTGAAGCAGGAAGATGTGGAGGATAAAGTGCTCTCTAAAGAGGATATCTCCTATTAGGTGACAATTAAGACCAGATATTTGTCTGTTCTTACAAAGTTAAAGTGAAACTTCTCTTTCCATTTCTAAAATACAATGTGTGGAAAACTAGAATGAACTCAAGTCTTTGATGGTTAAAATTTAAAGCCATCAATGGACCAGTTATCTTCCCCTCTCTCTGCTTATTTCCTTACCAGTTGGTACAAAGTAAATACTAATTCTTAGAATGAAATGGAAACATTATGGTCAAGGAATATTTATTGGCTTGCTACTTGAGCAACAGAACATAAGAGATTTGTTGTAGAGTTTGGAGTTCCTGAAAAATGATTATATCTTTAGGAAATAAATATTTTCTTGACCATTTATAAAAGAGCTGAAGTGAGACCTGGAGTTAGAATCAGGAGATTTTTGACTATCGCTTTCCTTTTCTTTTTTTTTTTGAACCAATCATTTTTTTATTAGGTATTAAGTAGGATTCGGGGGTGCTGCGCAAAGGTCATGGTCAGGAATGCAGAGTGTGCCCCCCACACTGTCCTCTTCAGTGGTCTGTTGTGTCACCGCTCATGTTTGAGTTCCTTGTAAGAACGGCAGTAGTTGAAAAGCATATAAGGTGCCAGCAGCATAGAAACCTCAGCGATGCTCCCTTTCTTCACATTGACATACTTGTCGTAATACCGGTAATAACCTCTTTGAAATGTTCCAGCAATGTCTTTAAGGGTGAAATCCCGTGTCAGTATTCACTTTGGCAGCTCCCCTAATTTGACATCCATGAGTTTCTTCTCCTTCATTGGTATGACTGATGCCATCTTGGAGTCTCTCAGCTTCCTTTTCCTGTAAGGGGTGATTGAGTTAGATGATCACTAAAAATCTGATCATTCTTTTATCTTTAAGTTTTATTGCTGCCTTCACAATGACCTAGAATCAGCCTTGAGCCAAGCAAAGGTGAATGTTTAAATTTGGCAGGTGGTAGGGGATGGATGCTAGGATAGCTCAGCGGTTGAGCACTTGCCTCACAATCACCAGGTCCGGGGTTTGATTCCCGGCTCCATCCCACGCAAACTCATAAACTGAACTGCAGCACAACTGGTACATAACCAACCATCAGGATGGCACAGCAGTGAAAGTTCTCGCCTCCCATGTGGGAGGCCTCCAGTTTGGTTCCCACCCTGCACAGCCCCACATCCACCTGTGTGGAATGAAACCATGTCACAGTTAATGATGTATGTTAACCCTGCTTATGTTCAAACTTCCTCCTTGGCCTGCTTCTTCCAATTTGCTCTCTGGATTCATGATACAGAAATGTCATCCTCTTTTGTAATGACTAAGTTTTTTGTTATATACCATTCATTATCTAGCTGCTCTTGACTTGGCCTTTTCTTTCTTTCATTTTTTTTAAATGATATTTATTTATTTATTTATTTATTTATTTATTTATTTTGACAGAGAGAGACAGAGACAGAGACAGAGAATGGGGAGGGCCCAGAGCAGTCTCCATAGTTGATAGCATTAGTTTTCCATAATAATTTTACTCCATAGGTGGACGCAGGGCAGGAACTGAGCCAGGAGCCTCCTGCATAGACCATGGCAAGAACTGAATTGGCATATGGGTCCTCCCAGGCCGGGCCTGGGATTTGATCCTTGGGCTCCAGAGCTGCAAAGCGAGCACTTAACCCACTGAGTCATCCCAGCTTCCCCTGGCCTCTCCTTTCTTGACTTGTTTTTGTTTTTTGTGAAATTATTGTTTGCCTTTACTAAGAGCTTTCCATATGCCAGGAACATTGCAAAGGGCTTTATTTATGTTCATGCCGTTTAATCCTTACAATTGCACTGTACTGGTAAGTATTGTATTGTGCATTTTAGAGATTTATTGTTTTTGACAGAGACAGAGACAAGGGGGAGGGCCCAGAGCAGTCTCCATAGTTAATACATCATCAGTTTTTCAACATGTTTTTGTTCCACACAGGTGGGCGGAGGCCGAGCAGGGTGGGAACTGGGCTGAGGGCCTCCTGAATGGGAGGCACGCCCCCTCGAGCCAGGGGCCAAGTGGGGACAGGGGGGGAGAACCAAGTTGAGGCCTCCTGTATGGGAAGCACACCCCAGTTCAGCATATGGGTCTGCACGGGCCGGGCCGGGATTCGATCCTCAGTCCCCAGGGCTGCAAAGTTGAATGGTTAACCCACTGAGCCATTCCAGCTTCCCCTGTATTGTGCATTTTACAAATTAGCAAACCAAGGTTCAGAGTAAAGTAACTTGCCTAGTGTTGCCACCTAGTGATAGATCTAGAATTAAAATTTTAGTTGCCTTCAAAATTCATTCTCTTAACAATATGCTGTATTATCTCCATGATGATGATGGTGATGATGATGATGATAAGTATACAGGGTCTGAAAATTAAGTTAGCATACTTGCCACCATATGCTTACATTGGCAGCACTGTACAAACAACTCAGTAAGGTTTCATAACCTTGGTAAATCAGTTTCTCACAGTTGTGTTTGTGTCGCTGTGTGGCAGTGTCTCACTGAATGGTATTTGTTATTGTAGCATGTTTTTGTGTGCTCTTGCAAGAATGTCAGAGCTTGAGTTTGCCAAGACACTTTGGGGAGGCAAGATGATGTTTTGAGCCATGTTATCACTGTTGATGAACACATGGGTGTACCAGTATGACCCTGAAACAAAGTGTGAAAGTGCACAATCGAAGTCAGCCAATTCTCCACAACCAAAAATGTTCCATCAGTTCAAATCAAGAGTCAAAAAGATGTTGCTCACCTTTTTTGATATCAGAGGGATTGTTCATTATGAATTTGTACCAACTGGATAGTCAACCAAGTTGACTATTTGGAAGCTGAAAGGGCTGTGTGAAAAAGTTAGATGAAAATGACCTGAGCTTTTTGCCAACAACTCATGGCTCTTGCATCACGACAATGTACCAGCTCACGTGGCACTGTGTGTGAGGGAGTTTTTAGCCACTCAACAAATGACTGTATTGGAATACCCTCCCTATTCACCTGATCTGGCCCTCAATAACTTTTCTTTACCCGAAGATAAAGGAAATATTGAAAGGAAGACATTTTGATGGCATTCAGAACCTTCAGAGTAAGATGACCAGGGCTCTGATGGCCATTCCAGAAAAAGAGTACAAAGTTGCTTTGAAGGGTAGACTAGGTACTGGTGTCGCTGCGTATGTTCCAAAGAGGGTTATTTTGAAGGTGACTATAGTGATATTCAGCAATGAGGTATGTAGCATTTTTTCTAGGATGAGTTTGCGAACTTAATTGTCAAACTCGGGTTTTGAATACCTACTGGGTGTTGGGCAGTGCATTTGCCACCTTTTGCCAAGTGCCAAGAGCATTCTTTCGATGTATGTTTTCTTTTGCTCTCTTTCCTATTTTAATGGTCAACATCATAATGTTTTTGTGACTACCAGTATTAACAATTAAATGTTG
Source organism: Craseonycteris thonglongyai (assembly GCA_004027555.1). Lineage (NCBI taxonomy): Eukaryota > Metazoa > Chordata > Mammalia > Chiroptera > Craseonycteridae > Craseonycteris > Craseonycteris thonglongyai. The sequence continues at coordinate 34,857 of PVKE010009320.1, read as the reverse complement.
CCTGCGTATTTCTGCACTTTCTTTTTCTTACTGATATCTTAACATTGTCATTTTCTTATTTACCTTTGCTTGCTTTTTTTTTTTTATATCAAAACAGATAATGAGAATACTATAATGGGGGAAAGGATAAAGTGTGCTAAGAAAAAGAAAAAGGGAATCCAGATACTAGAAATCTTTCTGTGATCTTAGTTTGGAGAACAAAGATTTAAACCAAAAGCTCAGTGTTTTGGGTAGTTGTCACTTGTTGAAGGAATATTAGACGTTTGGCACTTATAAACTTGATCTCACTAGACTTAGTTTTCTTACCTCACTAGCCTTAGTTTTCTTATCTGACAGTAGGGTAAAATATTCTTCACAGCGCTTGGTTAGTTGTGGTGAGGATTAAATGAAATAACTAATGTTAAACTTTAGTGCTCAAATTGTTAGCCCCCCATTTTATCTTCAGATGTTAGTGAAATAATCTAGAGTATGTGACTAAACAGTGTACTAAATTTGTGTTATGTGGCTTTTTTGCGTTTAGAAAATTTAGTGTTAGCATTCACATTCATTATCTAAGTAAAAATTCTTTTTTTCTTTTTATTTATTTATTTATTTATATTGTTTTTTGACAGAGAGAGAGAGAGAGATACAGAGACAGAGATAGAGAGAGAACTGAACTGGGGAAGCTCCCAGTTCAGCACATGGCTCCGCACGGGCCGGGGCAGGGATTCGATCCCTGGTCCCCGGCGCTGCAAAGTGAGCGCTTAACCCACTGAGCCATCCCGGCTTCCCCTAAGTAAAAATTCTTCAAGCAGTATCTTTAATGTTTATGTATTTGCTATATGTAAATTAATTATAGCTTAGTAAAAAAAGAAAAATTAGTATGCAAGCTCGACCTTTGGTTGATGTATGTGGTTAGCTGATATTTCCATGTATTATACCAAGGATATGGGGCCACTTTATATTCCCCAAGAACATATGGTTATTGAGCTTTAGCAGAGAGAGAAATATTATGTAACACCTTCCAAATATTTCAAATTTACTATTCTAATCAAAATTTTCAAAAATATTTTTATTTTTAGGAAAGGTATATGCAACCCTAAAATACTATTCCTAATGTTATTAATTCCTAGTATAAAGCTCCTGCTTTTGGGGTATGTCACTCACAGGTAGGAAATACAGTTTTAGATAAGCAGTGAAATGTGAGAACATTCTGATACTTTTGAGGCAACCAACCATGTATCTAAAACATACCTTTGAGTGGATTTCCGCTCCCATTAGCCTGCTCTGCATAACCCTGATACTTTTTTGTGTGTGATGAAATTTATAAGCTCTTTGGTAAACTCTTAAGCAGCTTCCCTTTCTTCTGTGAGTCTGGAGAGCTGGAACTTAAGTTCAATGTCAGGAAAAGTAGGTGTGGACTTTTAGAGCTATGTTGCTCAGCAGCTAGAATGTGGTTGGCAGTCTCCTCCCCTTCCTGCACTTCTACTCTTCACAGTGTGCACCCTGGAATGACAGGCATTCCTGTGTGAAGAGAGCCAGCGTGAAGACATATTTATAAGAACCACAAGTGCCCAGGACGGGATACAGGGAAACAAACTCCAGCAAATTGACCTCATGCCGGTTCCTGATGATTGGCAGTCACACTGAGAGAGGAGTGCACGTCCTCTCCTCATGTGGATTTATCTTTTAAGAAAAGTTTGCTTTGGTCCGGGACAGTTTGTTGTCGTGAGATACATCAAACATTATAATCATGGGGCAAGCTGATGTCTCCAGACCGGTAAATCCAGATGGAGTTGGTGAGTAATAAAAGGCAAAGAAACAAAATCTTGACAGAGACAGGCAGGCCTACAGGTTAAGTTGAATATTTTATAGGGATTTGAATGTGAGTATTTTGATGTTTATATAAACTTTAGGATATTTAACATCTTATGAATAATGAATGAATATATTAGTTATTTTTCATTTGGTTAAATTAATTTACTACACATAATTTTGTTTTGCTTGATCCCTTTGGAGTTTTTAAAAATATAGTATTGTTAGAAAAACATCTGTTAATTTCTTTCCTTTGCAGAAGATAACCATGGAACCATTCTTGTTATATTGATAATTAATTTTTTAGACTCGGTTATGCATTTTTCAAATAAATCTCAGGCTTTTTTCATTGTGTTGGTGCTTCCATTTCTCATAAGGCAACACTTTGGTATAAACATTTCTGAAGTCAGTGCTTTACATTTGAAGTATTATTATCTCAGAGATAGCTAGAGACCAAGTTGATAATTGTAAGTGTAGCTCAGAGTTTCAAAGCTTGTAAGTGAAATGAAACTCCATTGTCACTGAAGATTCATTTTCTCATTGTTAGGTTGTATATGAGATGAAGATGGGAAAAGTAGTTTTAAGTGGATGTTCATTACAGGGTTGTTAAATATAAGCAAAGTAGAGGGAAGCCAGTAAATCATTTCTTGGCATTATAGTACTAAAAATGATTTATACTTTCTCTTTTTGACTTAGGAAGCAGCAGAAAACATGTTCAGTCCTAGGCTGTCCCCCCCCGCCCCCCCAGAAGTGAAAAATGTTTGTGACTTAAAGAAGAACTATTAAAGTGTAGGAACATAGGCATCACTCTCAGATGTCTCATGATTTAGTGATTTAGTTTTTAAAGTTATATTTTCTGCTGAGAACTTGTCAGATGAAACTTTTATAAAGTATTTTTAATATTTTACTGAATCTGAGGCACATGGATTGCAAAGTGAGTCATTCAGCAACAGATTTTTAACACTGAAGTCAGGACTTGACTGTACCTTAATCACCAGGGCTGGGTCCATATCAATTCACTAACTCACTTTTTTTTTTTTTATGAAATGTTTCATAAATAGAAAAAGGTATAGAGAAAAATATGAAGGACCTCTGGGGCCACTACCCAGATTTAGAAATGAAATTTAAAAGAAATATATCCCACCCCACCCCTCTCTCTATGCCCACATTCCCTTTTGATGACATTTTGCTTCTTTGCTCTCAGAGGTAACCACTCTCCAGAATTTGGTGAATTCACTTTTGAGCCACTAAATTCTCCTATGGTTTCTACTCCAAAGATTAGCTCTTTATTAACAAGTATAATAAGGACCTAAAGGTCCTTGAGGTAGAAATGAAAGGTCTTTGAAAAGCAAGAAATGAGTAAGCAGGTATAACTTACTGAGAGGTGGTAGTATTTATGAAGGCTGCCCATCAAACATCTATATACTATACAAAAATTTTATCTGAGTAGGTAAAGTTTGATTTTTTTTTTGCTTCTAAAGAAAAGTGAGAATCAGATTTATCAATTTTTCTGACTACCAATGTCCCCAGTAAGAGACCTATAAAGAAGAAATAGAAATCACTTAGGCACCTAAAATTTTCATGTTCTCTCTAGGTTTAATTTTGGGGTTTTATTTCCTATTACCTAGATAATTTTTAGGTGACTATAAGCTATTTTAATGAACAGACTTCGTTATTTGTAATTCAGACTGCATTCTATTTGAGCAAATCAGGACCAAGTCATAAAGGCTTAACATTGACAACTTTGCCATTATTTTATACCATTATTTTAAAGGCTTTTACCAAACATAATTTTTTGTAAAGATTTATTTTATTGTTTTGACAGAGAGAGACAGAGACAGAGATAAGGGGGAGACCTAGAGCAGTTTCCATAGTTGTGTGTCACCAGTTTTTGACATAGTTTCATTCCACACGGGTGGGCACGGGGCCACGCAAGGCAGGAACTAGGTGGGGGCCTCCTGCATGGGAAGCACACTCCCGTGAGCTGGGGGCCAAACATGGGAAGCTTGCCCCAGCGAGAACTGAACTAGGGGCCACATCCCAGTTCAGCATATGGGTCTGCACGGGCCGAGGCGGGGATTCGATCCTCAGACCCCAGGGCTGCAAAGTGAGTGCTTAACTTGCTGAGCCATCCCAGCTTCTCCCCAAACAGTTTTTAATGAAATTCAAAAAGTATTTCAATGAGTGGTGTCTGAAAATTCTTATCAGATTCTTTGGAAGGATAAATGTACAAAATAAATTAAGACTTAAATAATTTATTTATGTTTCTACAAAAGCCTATGATATAGTAGTTAATTTTGAGCTTTAAAATTGATGGTACTAGTTTTGGTACCTAAGCCAAATGATATAAAATAAATTACTGAGTATATTGAATTGATTTCTTATTATTTTCAAGGCACTTGAATATTATAATGGATTCAGTAAAGGTATGACTCATGTCTATGCCCTTAAGAAGTTTACTTTCGGGGAAGCCGGGATGGCTCAGTGGGTTAAGCACTCACTTTGCAGCGCCGGGGACCAGGGATCGAATCCCGGCCCCGGCCTGTGCGGAACCATATGCTGAACTGGGAGCTCCCCCAGTTCATTTCTCTATCTGTCTCTGTATCTCTCTCTCTCTCTGTCAAAAAACAATATAAATAAATAAATAAATATTAAAAAAAAAAAGTTTACTTTCTAGTTTAGAATTTAAAATACTAAAATAAAACATTCAAAATATTTATAAATTTAACATAAAACATATTTCTTTTTTTCTAAGTTAGCTAACTCCCTTGACTTATGATACGTGTCTGGAGCTGTTAACTAAGAGTCTCCTTTCAGACAAATAATCTTTGTATGAGACTCTTGCAGATTTATGAGATATTTTGTCAGTATCCAACTAGAATTTTTACTATAGGATTTAACAACTAGTGAAGTAATTGAGTATTTGAATGCTGAGTAGGAATTTATGCTGTGGTGTCCATTCAAGGAAATAAGTAGTTATCCTAAACAGTTCATATTAAAAAAAAAAAAATATATATATATATATATATATATATATATATATGTATATTCTTAAGTGAAGTATGTCCATAGGAGAAAGTCTATAAATTTACCCAGATAAAACTTTCAAATAATAATTTGTAATTTTTGATCAACGTAAAAGTTGTTTCAGGGGAAGCCGGGATGGCTCAGTGGGTTGGGCGCTCACTTTGCAGCCCTGGGGACCGAGGATCGAATCCCGGCCCCGGCCCATGTGAACCCATATGCTGAACTGGGGAGTGCCCTCAGTTCAGTTCTCACTGGGGTGAAGACCCCAGCCCAGTTCCTGCCCTGTGCAGCCCCAAGCCCACCTGTGGAATGAAACTATGTGGAAAAACCAATGATGTACAACTATAGAGACTGTTTGGGGCCCTCCCCCTTCTCTCTGTCTCTGTCTCTGTATCTCTCTCTCCTTCTCTCTGTCAAAAACAATAAAAATATATCTTTAAAAAAAAGTTGTTTCAGTATTCACTAGAATTCTTTACATTGTATCATATTTAAAAACCCAACTAATTTAGCACATGTCCTTAAATTAAGCACAGTGAGGAAACTGGGATGGCTCAGCAGTTAAGTGCTCACTTTGCAGCCCCAGGGACCAAGGATCAAATTCCATCCCAGCCCATGCAGACCCATATGCTGAACTGGGGTGTGCTTCCCATGCAGAAGGCCCCCAGTTTGGTTCTTAACCCCTCTCCCCGACCCCAGTTTGGCTCCTGGTTCAAGGGGACATACCTCCCATGCCGGAGGCCCCCAGACCGGTTCCCACTCTGTGCGGCCCCCACCTACCTGTGTGGAACAAAACCATGTTGAAAAACTGATGACGTACAACTACCGAGACTGCTCTGGGCCCTTCCCCTTCTCTCTGTCTCTCTGTCTCTGTCAAAATCAAGAAAATAAATCTTTTAAAAAAATTTAGGCACAAAACCAAAGAATTTTAAAAAGTTCTGCCCAACCATTTAGTCAGAAACTTTCCTTCTCTTGTCCGTTTCATTTCTCAAATCTAGCTTTTTTCTTTTCCTTTCCTTTTCTTCTTGATCTTTCATATACCTTTCATTCATTAAATAGCCTCTTTTTTTTACCACTTTATTTACAGAGGATTATATTATTTTAAAAGGTACTGTATTGTAATATTTTCTATTACCTACATTCATTTTACATCATCATTTGATTTACTGTGAAATCTCACACATATGGTAATAGGAGTACTGGGAAAAGTGATTTAGAAATATATCATCATTCAGATGCAAAATCAGTAGAGAAATTGATGGATGAATAAGTTTTAATGTAGCTATATGATAATATTAACAATAATAGATGGGTTAACTAAAAATAAACTAAGACTTTAAAGAAAAACTTTTGGCATTATTTGGTCATCTGAGTTATCAGAATTATCATATCTATGTAGATCTAATAATAAATTCTGTCTTCTGGGAAAGAAGGATCAGGCATATTTTCCACATGTAATCTAGGAATGAGGAAGAAGCGATAGTATAGGACTCTTTCATGGACTTCTCACAGGATTTTCTGTTACCAAATTTGGAATACCAATCAAAAATTATTGTCCTCTTTCTGCTGTGTTGGATTTTCTGAATGGTCTATGGTCACAACAATGTATCCCTTTCTCTACTTGCAAGCACACTTTGGAATGTTTAAGGTTTTGTTTTTTTTCATGAGAGAATATATTATATTCTGGCACCTCACTGTAAAAACTTACTCTCAATTTGGAATTTTTGTCAAAAAAATTGTGTAAAGTTGCCAAGCAAGGGTAAAACAGCATCACTTCTTGATGCAGTCATGTCCAGAAAACTGTATTTTCCCAGAGTTGGCATCTCAAACCTAATTGTACCGCACATACAGAGAGACACTTCCCTGACTATCTTCGAGTGCTTTGTCTGATGTTTTTCTACCTATATTTCACAAAGGTCAGAACTATGCAGTATTTCCAAGGGAACTTATGGGTCTGCACTAGACAAAGCCTGCTTTGTTCATTAGGGGTGGCAGCTTTTGCTGCCTATAATTTTGTTGCAGTTTTCTAAAATAGTTCTTTAGATCTAATCTCTTTTAGAAGGCAAAAATGAGAAAGTACAAGAGTGTAAGTACTGTAAATTAATGTTCTCCATTTACAAAGTTGTGATGCTGTTAAAATGCTTGTATAAAAGCAAAATGTTTCAAGCTAGATGGGTATAGAAAGATAGACAACCACCAGATATAATTATAATCAAACAATCTATATAAGTCATTGTACTGTATGCCTTAAACTCAAAAAAGATAATTGGCATCTCTTGATAAATGAAGTATGTATCTTTTTGCACAAAACTATAGATTTAAAATGTTGGACATATAACTGATTATTATAAAATTTTATTGGTAAAATTGAACTTCCTACACTTTAAACAATTTTTTTCTTTTTTTATTGTTTTTGACAGAGAGAGAGAGAGAGATACAGAGACACAGAGAGAACTGAACTGGGGGAACTCCCCAGTTCAGCACATGGGTCTGCACGGGCCGGGGCTGGGATTCGATCCTCGGTCCCCGGCACTGCAAAGTGAGCGTTTAATCTACTGAACCATCCCGGCTTCCCCATAAACAATTTTTAAAACCCAAATAAGGTATAAGAAATAGAGGGTAGAACTAAGACAGACCCAGTAGAGGGTAGTAAAGGCTATGTTGAAAACTAAATTTTCAGTTGACACCAATTGCCTGTGCCTAACCTTGTCTTCCAACATGGATGGTTAAGAATTGGTTGTAATTCATCAAGTCAGTTATCAGACATATGATTTACAAATGTTTTCTCCCATTCTGTGCGTTGTCTTTTCATTTTATTTTTTAAAGATTTATTTTATTGTTTGAAAGAAGGTGAGAGAGAGAGAGAGAGAGAGGATGGGGGAGGACCCAGAGCAGTCTCCATAGTTGTATATTATTAGTTGTGGCATAGTTTTATTTCACACAGGTGGATGTGGGGCCACACTGGTACAGGAACTGAACTGGGGGCCTCTTGCATGGGAGGCAAGAACCTTTGCTGCCATCTCAGTGGTTACCAGTTGTGCTACAGTTCAGTATATGGGTTTGAATGGGCTGGGGCCGGGATTCAATCCCCAGACCTCGTGGTTACAAGGCAAGTGCTCAACCTGCTGAGCTATCCCTGCATCCCTGTATTTTCATTTTCTTATTGGTGCCCTTTAAAGCACAAAAATTTTTATTTTGATAAAGTCCTATTTATCTATTTAAAAAAAAAAGAATTGATTGTAAATTGGATTCTAAAATGAACATTTTCTTTGACCTAGGGCTTATTGTTGAACCCTGTTATATCCCTTATCTCTAGGAGGTAATGTAGGTATAATACGTATCTGTAGCAAATAGTTAATAAATACTTAATGTGAAGATGAAAAATGCAAAGTATTTTTTAATACTACATACATTTATTTAAAAATTATCCCAGAAATTCATCTGTAACAGCTAAATTTGAACTAAAAAACTTGAATTAAATGTTGGTCAGAAAAACCTGGGAATTGAAGAAAGAAATTACTAGAACTCTGCATTAATACATGATATAAGAAACAAGCCTATGAAATGTGAGGTGCTACATGCTGAATGAGGGAGTAAGTAGTTTAAATACCAAGGGATAGTTTCAGGGTACTACTCAAACTGGAAACTCCAAACTTTAATTGGGTTAGTTATCTTCCTTTCCCAAATTCACCCACTTCAAAAACATGAAGACCTCCAACTCTGTGGCCTACAGCTGTATGACTCAAAGAAAAAGGTGTTTTTCTTTGGAACACACAATCGTAAAACTAAAGCCAGCATCCTACACCCTGTTTTCTAGCAAACAAATGGAAACTACCTTGTTTTGACTCTCACAGGAGGCAGAATGGAGCCATGAGACCATTTTAAATTTTATAACTAGTTTAAACAGAAACAATGGGATATCCAAATGTGACTCCAAGCCTGTATTTCTTCTGTCAAATTGGAAATGTAAGGGTCATAAAATCAGACTTGTTGAGAACAAGTGGATGTGCAAATTTGCTTACAACATTTTCAAACTCACCTCTTTCTGCCCTTTATGAGTATAGAACAAGTTAAGATGATTCTGTCATTAAAAAAGAGGGATGATTTTTAGGTACCTGATATACTTTTTATTGTACAGTTTATTCATGTATCAGTTTCTCTTCCTATTGCAGTTTTCTAAGTGATGCAGTTGAATTTTCTTCCTGTCAGACAAAAATTCATAGTAAGAAGCCTAAACAAGTGTACCAGTGTTAATGGATCCCAGAATGTTCTACAGATTAGTGACTTCAGTTAAATCTAGATAGCCACTGATATCAGGGATTTATGCATACTTTAAAACCTTTCATTCTACAGCTGGAATAAATGTTTACACCTGGTGAATTTAGATCACCATTAAATTTGGTGTCTAGCTCCATTAGCACAAGATTGTACTCATAGCAAACATGGGTGGTACACTTAAAAGAATGTAGGGCTAGAAAGTGTTGTTTAGGAAATCCAAATCTACTCACTTTAACATGTATCACTACTCCAAATACCAAAGAAATATATTCTTGCGGGGAAGCCGGGATGGCTCAGTGGGTTAGGCACTCACTTTGCAGTGCCGGGGACCAAGGATCGAATCCCGGCCCCAGCCTGTGCGGAACCATATGCTGAACTGGGAGCTCCCCTAGTTCAGCTCTGTCTCTGTCTCTGTATCTCACTCTCTCTCTCTCTCTCTCTGTCAAAAATAAAAATATATATATATTTAAAAAAAAAAACCAATAAAATCTTAAAAAAAAAAAGAAATATATTCTTTGAGTGGTTTAATTGGCTTATACTTTCAGACTGTGATTTTCAGTGAGAAATAATTCATTTTATAGGAATCTAAAGTTTAGAAAGAATTGTTTTCTTCTGTGTATTTATGTATGTGCTGGACTTCATTTATTAACTGTCATGGTTTGAAACTTCCTAGTTCCCATTGTAAAAAGTAAATTTTTTTTTTTCCCAATTATTAAAGCCATACATCAGGGGTGTCCAACCTTTTGGCTTCCCTGGGCCACACTGGAAGAAGAACTGTCTTGGGTCACACATAAAAATACACTGACACTAATAGTAGCTGATGAATTTTTTTTAAATCGCAGAATATTCATAATATGGGATGCCGGGATAGCTCAGCAGGTTGAGCACTTGCCTTGCAACCATGAGGTCTGAGGATGGAATCCCAGCCCCAGTCCATGCAAACCCATATGCTGAGTTGCAGCGTAACTGGTAACTGCTTGGGATAGCAGCAAAGGTTCTCCCCAGTTTAGTTCCAGCCTTGCAGAGCCCCACATCCACCTGTGTGGAATTAAACCATGCCACAACTAATGATTTACAACTATGGAGATTGCATTTAACTATTGGGCCACATTCAAAGCTGTCCTGGACCGCTTGTAGGCCGCATGCAGGCCGCATGCTTCCGGCAGGCCACAGGTTGGAGAAGCTTGTCATACATATTCATTGTAAAAATATACACACACAAAAAAAAACAGGAAACTAGAAAGAAGAAACAAAAGTCTCACATAATCCTACCATCAAAATATATTTACACTTTGGTTTAGTTTCTTTTTCTTTTTAAGATTTATTTAAGGATGTATTGGTTTTTTGTTTTGTTTTGTTCAATTTTTTTAAAATTAATTTATTTTTATTTTTGACAGAGAGAGAGAGAGAGATACAGAGACAGAGAGAGAACTGAACTGGAGGAGCTCCCAGTTCAGCATATGGTTCCGCACGGGCTGGGGCCGGGATTCGGTCCCCGGTCCCCGGCGCTGCAAAGTGAGCGCTTAACCCACTGAGCCATCCCGGCTTCCCCAGGATGTATTGGTTTTGACCGAGAGACAGAGAGAAGGGGGAGGGCCCAGAGTAGTCTCCATAGTTGTACGTCATCAGTTTTCAACATAGTTTCATTCCAGATGGGCACAGAGCCACACAGGGCAGGAATGGGCAGGGGGCATCCCCACAAGCTGGGGGCTTCCCACATGAGAGGCATGGCCTGGGTGGGAGCTAAACCAGGGTCCTCCCACATGGAAAGCTTGCCCTGGCAGAAACCAAACTGGGATAAGCACAACCCAGTTCAGCATATGGGTCCACATGGGCTGGGACCAGGATGAGGACTCGATCCTCGGACTCTGGGGCTGCAAGTCAAGTGCACAACCCGCTGAGCCGTCCTGGCATCCCCTCCTTTTATTCTTTTTAACATATTTTAGCATAGTTTAGATAATGTGATATATATAATATACATAGAAATTTATTTTTACTTTTAAAGATTTATTTTTATTGTTTTTTGATAGAGAGAAACAGACAGAGACAGAGAGAAGGGGGAGGGCTCAGAGCAGTCTCCATAGTTGACAACATTAGTTTTCTATATAGTTTCACTCCACAGGTGGGCACAGGGCTGCACAGGGCAGGAACTGGGCCCGGAGCCTCCCACATAGGCCCCGGCAAGAACTGAACTGGGGGCACACCCCAATTCAGCATATGGGTCCGCCTGGACTGGGCCCGGGATTCAATCCTCAGTCTCCGGGGCTGCAAAGCAAGCACTTAACCCACTGAGCTATACCAGCTTCCCCTATTTTTACTTTTAATCTAGGATTATTGATTACTCTAGAAAGAGTTTTAATGATTATATATTGTTTTATTTAATTTTTTCAGTTTATTCAGTTTATTTATTGTTGTACATTTAAGACATTCTCAGTGCCCTAATTAACATCTTTGGGCAGCTTCCATCTTCTAAAGCTAAGTGTTTTAGACTTTTATGTAAATTGTTATGAGAACTTAGGCTTTTATTAGAGAAAATAGTCATTATTTATACAAGCGTTGGAATTAAAATTTGAAAATAAGGTGTGTATGACCCTAGCCACAATTCTAGTTATAAATAACACATAGTTAGATAACAAAAGAATACATGCCCAAATAGAATTGGATAATGAGAAACTAGTACCTATTTCATAGACTCTTCAAAATTGGATTTAGGCAGACTGCTGCTGAGTAGGTAGGCTTTTCCTATGAATTTTACCATTAGTTTACTTTCAGTCTGCTACTATCCCTTTTTGAAAATACTCTTGTACTTAAGTGGGGAAGGTTTGACTGGCTACTTCCCCACTGTCATGTAATTATTTGAAGATCCCATCCTTCCTATGTAGGACATTTTTTTATTATTATTATTGTTTTTGACAGAAAGAGAGAGAGATACAGAGACAGAGAGAGAACTGAACTGGGGGCACTCCCCAGTTCAGCATATGGGTCCGTACGGGCCAGGGCCAGGATTTGATCCTCCGTCCTTGGTGCTGCAAATTGAGCGCTTAACCCACTGAGCCATCCTGGCTTCCCCAATATGTAGGACATTTGATGGAATTAACTTTTTGTGATTTCCCTCTGGTGTCAACATAATGGGTTTTGGGAGGAAAGAGAAGATGATTTACCTCTTTCCCTTTTAATTAGGAATGATTACTCTGCTTCCTTTTCTTTTTCTGATGTCTTTCATGCATGAGAACACTCCCATGCTTCAAAATGTATTTCTTTCAGCAGTCACCTCCCTAAACAAAAAGTGTGTGGGAAGAATTTTATCAACACTTTATTTTAATCAGTTATTGGTGAGTTTCCAGAGCACTCCTGGACTAGTCTCCACCAAAAGTGCGTAAGCATATGACTTTAGAATTCTCTCTCAGGTATGTTATCAATAGCATAAAGAATATGCCTCAGTTTGAAGCAAGTTCTAAAGAAATATGGTACATAGTAGTCAGTGAAGAAGACTCCAATTACAGGCAACAATTTATAAATAAAAAAAAAATTCAGTAATGTCATATAAAAATAATATAAATGGGGAAGCCAGGATGGCTCAGTGGGTTAAGTGCTCACTTTGCAGCGCCGGAGACTGAGGATCGAATCCCGGCCCTGGCCCGTGCAGACCCATGTGCTGAACTGAGGAGTTCCCCCAGTTCAGTTCTCTCTGTCTCTGTATCTCTCTCTCTCTCTCTCTCTGTCAAAAACAATTAAATAAATAAATGATAGTAATATAAATGATCTAACAACAATGATCTAAATCAGGGGTCTCCAAACTACGGCCCGCGAGGGCCTCTCATCCAGCCCATGGAGACCTTTTTATCTGAATAAAATAATATTAAATAAATAATTAAAAACAACATCTATGTTTTGAATCTTTTTTATTTGGACTTCGAGTGTGTAGTCAGCCCCCAAACTGCTGTTTGATAGTTAATGTGGCCCGGGGGGGTGAAAAGTTTGGAGACCCCTGATCTAAATCATAAAAGTTGATTGCTTTGTCCAGTTTAAGTACCAAGTAATGACTTCTAAGAGAAGTGTGCAAAGGAATGATGAAGTACCTATTGAAATTTGAAGTAATTATAACTGGTGACAAATTAGTTTATAAGGAGCCTTTCATAAGACACCTAACTTTAGAATTTGTACCCTTTATAAATTTTGATAATGAGCAATATTTGAGGTGAATACCAAACTGTTAAAGTATTATAAATTATATAAAATAGAGATTAATACCTTATATCATCCAGATTGTAAGAATTAAATCTAGTAATGTAAATTTTTGCAAATTATAGACTAAAAACCTTTGTTAGTGGATGAAGCCATATTTTGGAAAGACTTATAAGATTTCAGCTTAACTTTTATTCTGAAGGCAGCATTAGCAAAAGGATCACAAGCTTTGAAGTCGGAGAGATTTGGATTTGAATCCCACCTATATCACTTATGCTGTAGGCAAATACAAAGCATCCAAAGATTGAAACATGCAAAGAAAAGCAGTCCAACAAGGAGGGGGGGAAGCTAATAACATTTATAAAGTGCTGAAACGCCCAACTGAAAACACTATGCCCAGTGCAAATATCCTTCAAAACTGATGAAATAGGGGAAGCAGGGATGGCTCAGTGGGTTAAGTGCTCATTTTGCAGCCCCGGGGACCAGGGATCGAATCTGGCCCTGGCCTGTGCAGACCCATATGCTGAACTTGGGTGCACTTCCCATGCAGGAGGCCCTCAGCCCAGTTCCTACCCTGAGCAGCCCCCACCCACCTATATGGAACGAAATCATGTCAAAAACTGATGACGTACAACTATGGAGCCTGCTCTGGGCCCTACGGCTTCTCTGTCTCTGTCAAAAAACAAACAATAAAATAAATCTTTTTTTTTTTTTTATCTTTATAGAGAGTAATTATTTTATCTTCAGTGCATATTTATTTCCACTTTACTTTTGACAGATAGAGACAGCTAGAGAACCGAACTGTGGGAACCCCCCAGTTCAGCATGTGGGTTCCGCCTGGGCCGGAACCAGGACTCGATCCCCGGTCCTCGTGGCCCCAAAGCGAGCGCTCAACCCGCTGAGCCGTCCCGGCCCTTCCCAAATCTTTTTTTTTTTTAATGATGAAGTAAAATTATCCAAGTTGGAAGCCCAGAATTGTAAAAAGAAATGATTTCTTTTTGTTAAAATAACAATGTTTTATTGTTCTCTGTATGTAAAGTAAAATATGACAATGACAAAGTAAATAGAATTGAAATGTAAAATTCTTGCATGGTTCAGTAAATTGTAAAGTACTAACAACATAAATTGTAATAAGACAGGGATGCACAGGACAATGAGACAAGTAGAAAATAAGTATCAAAATGGTAGACCCAAGCCCAATTGTGTCACTAAAAACATTAGAGTAATATATGGAATTTTATATTGATAAAAGTGTCAGTTCTTGGGGAAGCCAGGATGACTCAGTAGGTTGAGCGCTCACTTTCCAGCGCCAGGGACCGGGGATCGAATCCCGGCCCTGGCCCGTGCGGAACCATATGCTGAACTGGGAGCTCCCCCAGTTCAGTTCTTTCTCTGTCTCTGTCTCTCTCTCTCTGTCATAAATAAACAAACAAACAAATAAATAAATAAAAAGTGTCAGTTTGACAGTAAGATATAACTCTTTAAGTTTGTGTGTACCTAATAACAAAGCTTTGAAGTATATAAAGCAAAAAATAATAGAACTAAAAAGAGAAAGAGACAAGTCCACTTTCATAGGTAGGGATGTTAATATCCCTCTCAATAACTGATAGAACAAGCTGACAACAAATCAGAAAGAATGTTAATGATTTATACAACATGATTACTCAACTTGACCTAATTGGCATAAATAGAACACTACGCTCAGTAATTGCACAATACACTTTCCAGCTGCATGTGGAACATAATATAAATTGGAAAAAACAACTGCAAACTTTTATAAATTTTTTTATTTTTTTATTTTTAATTTATTTTTGACAGAGAGAGAGAGAGAGAGAGAGATACAGATACAGAGACAGAGACAGAAAGAGAACTGAACTGGGGGAGCTCCCCAGTTCAGCATATGGGTCTGCACGGGCAGGGGCCAGGATTCGATCTCAGGTCCCCTGCGCTGCAAAGTGAGCACTTAACCCACTGAGGCATCCCAGCTTCCCCTGCAAACTTTTAAATTATTTATTTTTTAAAAGATTTATTTTATTGATTTTGACAGACAGAGAGAGACGGAGACAGAGAGAACGGGAAGGGCCCAGAACAGTCTCCATAGTTTTATGTCAACAGTTTTCAACATGGTTTCATTCCACATAGGTGTGCGGGGGCTGTGCAGGGCAGAAACTGGGCTGGGGGCCTCCCCCATGGGAGGCACGTCCCCTCGAGCCTGGGACTGAACCCAGGGATGAGAACCAAACTGGGGGCCTCCTTCATGGGAAGCACACCCCAGTTCAGCATATGGGTCCGCATAGGCCCAGGCCAGGAATCAATCCTCGGTCCCCTGGGCTTCAAAGTGAGTGCTTATTAACTCGTTGAGCTATCCCAGCTTTCTCTTAAATTATTTTTAATTTAAACTATATCTGAGACTAAGAAACACAGGAAGACTCACAATTATGCTTGAGTAGGAAACACTGGAATGATGCCATGATTTTCTAGTTTGTTTTTCTTTTAACACTATTATTTTACAGGCGTGTAGACATATGTCTCTTAAATGCATCTGGTTTTCAGATAATAATCTGGGATTGGATTTAACAAACCTAACTAATCATAAGAATCACCTGTGAAGATTTTTAAAAACAAATTCTTAGGTCCCACCACCTGGAGATTATGTATTTAGAAAAGGCAACTGGGTTGCTTTCAAGTATTTGAACAGATTTGGGAGTCACTGAAATAATGTTCTGTTTGTCATATAGAGAGGGAAGGAGGAAAAGGGAGAATATAAGAATACAAATGAAAAAAAAACAAACAACAAATGAATGAATTTGGGATAGTAGCATGTCAGGCTAGGTGTGGCTGAAATGAACCCCACTGCGTGAAGTAAGAGGCATATCTACTTCTAAAGGTTTCATAAACATGAGCATTAAGCACATTTGAATAAAGTCTCAAAGAAAAAAAAAACTGTTGCTCTTTTTGCTGACTTTATTCAGTGACTTTCTTTACATAAAGAGGAGAGCTGTGAGCAATAGATTTAACAGTACACACATTTTTATTTTTTAAGATTTATTTTTATTGTTTTTTGACAGAGACAGAGAGAAGGGAGAGTGCCCAGAGCAGTCTCCACAGTTGACAGCATTAGTTTTCCATATAGGTTGACTCCACAGGTGGGCACGAGGCTGTACAGGGCAGAAACTGGGCCGGGAACCTCCCACATAGGCCCTGGCAAGAACTGAACTGGGGGCACACCCCATTTCAGCATATGGGTCTACCTGGACTGGGGCTGGGATTTGATCCTTGGGCTCTGGGGCTGCAAAGCAAGTGCTTAACCCACTGAGCCATCCCAGCTTTCCCACATTCATTTTTTTTTTTTTTTAATATTTTATAGAGAGTAATTATTTTATCTTCAGTGCATATTTATTTTTATTTTACTTTTGACAGATAGAGAGAGAGACAGAGACAGAGACAGCTAGAGAACCGAACTGTGGGCACACCCCAGTTCAGCATGTGGGTCCGCCTGGGCCGGAGCCGGGATTCGATCCTCGGTCCTCGGGGCCTCAAAGCGAGCGCTTAACCCGCTGAGCCGTCCCGGCTTTCCCCCACATTCATTTTTTATCATAAGCTGTTGGTATTTTCCAAACACTCTGTGCTTTTTAATGTAAACAGGCTTTGTTTTTTATTATATGCTGGCAGGCATAAATACATTTTAAAGGATATCATGATTTTGTTGTTTTGAATATATAAGAGAAAGGGGACACAAATATATTGTTTGATATAATGAGGAATTAAAATGGATGAACTAAGTTCTACTTTAGAAAGTGATTCGATATGAGAAGACATTGGAAGCAGGCTATATTTCATTTAAGGACTTTACAAATGGACTTTTCTGTGATTTTGTTACCATCTAACATCCCTAAAACTTGATAGCTTTTTTCTTTGTAAAAGTATCATATAGCACTGATCTCTTTTTTTCATATTGTTAATCTGTGTGTGTGTATGTTTAATGTACCCTATTACTTTTAACCAAACAAGCATTTTCCTATATGTCTTTTGGAAGTTAGTGAACTTCACTCAGTGGATGGGTTAGCAGGACATTTAGTTTCAGTCCCTCCTTGTTTCTGCAAGTAAGGCTATTATTTGAGAATGAGAACCTTATGTTACTTAACTCCATTTCTGAAAGGATTATCATTAACATATGTTACATAAATATTATAATATTATGAATACTCTGAAGTATCTTAAGGTCTTACTGACATTCCATAATTAGGAGAATACAGTTTTAGTTAAAGCAGTGACTCGGAAAAGCAATACCATATATTCACTCTTGTGGGGTCCATCCCATGGTACCATTGAGGGGAAATTGTTATGACAGGAGTTCTGCTAATGTCTCTGGCAACTAAACTTTTTAAAGTCCAGTGTTATAATCATATTCTGTTGCATTCCATGTAAAGAAATAGTTGAGACCCAGGATGCCCTTGAGTAAATCAACTAGGAAGAAAAGAGCCATTGTCCTCTGTCCTCTCTATTTGTTGCACTTCAGTAACCAGGACCCTATTTTCCTAAGTTCTATGGATACAGCAAAAATAATGCATCAGTAGTCATTGCTACAGTCACTCTGATAATAACAATTGTGTAAATTTGACCTTCGTATCAGTGAACTTCTCTAGATCAGGTTTATTGAGAAAAGATAGATTATGATGTATCTTTAAAAACTGAATGCCTTTTGATTGTGTATTTTTTCTTAGGAAAAAATATCTACAGTATAAAAAAAGATTTTTTAGTGTAATTATTCTGCCTCTTAACCCCCTTCCCCCCAAAAGCACTATTTGCCCCAAATGTGAAATCTTTTACAGTAAATATGTTAACTTATTACATGTGATAATATGGTATGTGGTCCTTGATGATTTCTATAAAGTAAAGGTTCCATTTTAATTTCAGGACTGTTATTCCACATGACTCTTGTTTTTTTTCTTCTTCTTCTCTAGACTTCTCCAGAGAACCCTGGGACAGTAGGTGGAGTGCAAAGCTGTATTGTGTTGCCTTCCTGCTTTTTTTGTTGCCTTCCTGCCTTTTTTTTTTTTTTTGGCCCAGTCTTGGCTCCTCCTTTCTCTGCCACTAAAGCTACCTAACTAAATCCTGCATGTATAGTCATTATGAGGGACTTATTTATTATAGTCTTTCATTTCAGTTCTGTATATTTATCATGTCAGTTATGTTTCTTGTGAAATCCTTGGAATCAGGATTGTCCCTAAATTTGATAGGCAAACTGAAATCTCACCTCTACTTTCCAAAAATATTTTCTTCCATTTTAAAGCACTCTCTATGCCCCTGCTCCGCATCCAAGTTCCTTCTTCTGCTCCAAAGCTGCCAAGAGTCTTGTGAAAAAAGAAAATAATCTGAAAAATAGATAAAAGTAAGGTGTTAACACTTAATGTGTTAGCCCCTCTCTAAACTATTTATATCCTGTAAAAGAAGGATAGGGAGAGGGCAGTAGTTAACAAAGAATAATGAATGACTCACTCACCAATAGTGGAATTCCCTGCTTCAATGACATTGAGATAGACTAGTGTTAGCTGGGAAAGACCTTGCTCCATGCCAAAAGTTAGAGAGGCAACAACAGTATGCTGCATCAGGACAAGATCTCATACGTATTTGGGAAGACCTCCACATTTGTGTGTGTGTGTGTGTGTGTGTGTGTGTGTGTGTGTGTGTGCTTTTAAGAGATTTTGAGTTGATTATGATCATCTCATTGAATTTTTATCCTAAAATGATATCAGTTTGGTTTGGTTTCTTTTTTTTTTATTATTGTTTTTGACAGAAAGAGAGAGAGAGAGAGATACAGAGAGAGATACAGAGAGATACAGAGACAGAGAGAGAACTGAACTGGGGGCACTCCCCAGTTCAGCACATGGGTCCACACAGGCCAGGGCCAGGATTCGACCCTGGGTCCCTGGTGCTGCAAAGTAAGCTCTTAACCCACTGAGCCATCCCGGCTTCCCCTGGTTTGGTTTCTTATCCTCCTTAGTAATTGATCTGTTACAGATTTTTATGTTTGGTGTCCATGTGATATCAAGGAGTCTCTGACTGCCTGCATGATTGTTTATCATTGCTCTGATCCTTTCCAACTACCACAGGAAGAGAGGGGAAGGGATATTTTCAAGATGATGATGAAATGATAAATTGGCTATTCTCTTTTCTGTCTTTCTCTCACCATGCAACAGAAGAAGCAGGCCAGCCCACTGCAGACCGAGGCATGATCATGGACAGTGTGGAAGCAGGAGGAGACACAACACCTCCCACCAAAAGGAAGAGTAAGTTCTCAGGATTTGGGAAGATCTTCAAGCCCTGGAAATGGCGGAAAAAAAAAAGTAGTGATAAATTCAGAGAGACATCAGAAGGTGAGATACTAAGATTTAAATACATGTTCTGAGTTAAAGAGTTCCATATTTTGGAAGTTCCTAACTTTTTCATTCTTTTCCCAAGTTTTTGTAACTCTGTTTGAAAAGGGAATTGAATATTTTATTTATTTTTATAAACATTTATTTTATTGTTTGAGAGAGGGTGAGAGGAAGAGAGGAGAGAGAGAGACAAGTGGGGAGGATCCAGAGCAGTCTCCATAGTTGCACATTATTAGTTGTGACATACATGGTTTCATTGCACAAAGGTGGATGTGGGGTCGTGCAGGGCGGGTACTGAACTGGGGAGAACCTTTGCCTCCGTCCTGGCAATTACCAGTTGTGCTGCAATTCAGCATAGGGGTTTGCACAGGCAGGGGCTAAGAATCGAACCCCAGACCATGTGGTTGCAAGGCAAGCTCACAACCTGCTGAGGTATCCTGGCATCCCAGAATTGAATGTTTTAAAATTTAAAACCAAGTGGTTAAAAAAAAACCAAACAAAAATAAAAAACAAGTGGTCACTCACTAAGCAGGTACTTTAGCCTCATTCCAAGGTTGGTATTTTGATGGGATTAAAGTATTAGCAAGGATGTCAGGATGGCTCAGCAGGTTGAGCCCTAGGGTCTGAAGATTGTATCCTGGCCCATGCGGACCCATATGCTGAATTAGGGTGTTCCCCCAGTTCGGTTCCTGCCCCAGTGAGCTTTCCATTTGGGAGGCCCCCGGTTCGGCTCTGCCCTGGCACAAAGCCCCCAGCTCGCAGGGGTGTGCCTCCCATGCGCGAGGCACCTGGTTTGGTTTCTGCCCTGCATAGCCCCAAGCCCACCTGTGGAGTGAAACTACCGGTATATAGAAACTGATGACATACAACTAGGGAGACTGCTCTGATCCCTCCCCCTTCTCTCTGTCTCTCTCTTTGTCAAAAACTATAAGAATAATTATTAAAAAAATAAATAAAGGGGAAGCCGGGATGACTCAGTGGGTTAATCGCTCACTTTGCAGTGCCAGGGACCGAGGATCGAATCCTGGCCCTCGCCCATGCGGAACCATGTGCTGAACTGGGAGCTCCCCCAGTTCAATTCTCTCTCTGTCTCTGTCTCTTTATCTCTCTCTCTCTCTGTCAAAAAGAAATAAATAAAAAAATATATATTTAAAAAATAATAAAAATAAGTAAATAAAGTTTATTATCAAATGGTAATGTAGTTCCTAAACTCTAGCAAATCTGAAATGCTTTAAGAATAAAGAAAATTATGTAAGGATAGTTTCTTTTGGAAATGCTACTTACTCTCTTCGTAGCACGTCATATGAAAAAAATTAAGTTTTTTGATTTAAAATTAGTTTCCCTGTTCTTTTCTTTCCCGAGACTAGAAAATTGAATTACTTTATTCTTTTACCTGTGGAGTTAGAATGCTTAAAGTTGACCTTTAACTGCCACATATCTGAGTGCTGTTTTCCAATTTAATGTTAGTTTTAGAGCGAAAAATATCTATGCGAAAACCAAGAGAAGAGCTGGTTAAAAGAGGGGTTCTACTGGATGACTCTGAGCAGGGTAAGTTTGCAAATAAATAGCATATGTCTGTCTTTGTACACTTGGTCTTTGGTTCTGACTAGGTATTTGAATTTTCTTTCTTTCGTTATTGCTGTTGTTGGGATGGAAGGAGGCTTTTTAAAAAAACTTTCTACATCTAGAATTTAATTTTTAAAAATGTCTAGTAAAAAAGAAAAAGACAACTCAATAGAAAAATCTACAAAAGCATTAGACAACTCACTAGAGTATATACAGATGCCCAGTAAGCAAATAAAAAGGTGTGTTTTTTACTTCATTAGTACCATATATTTCCATGTATAAGATGATACTTTTGTCTGAAATTGTTGGAACAAAAATTGGGGGTCCTCTTATACACGAGAGTAACCCATATATTGATTTCTTAATGTTGGTTTAGAAAAGTAGGGGTCGTCTTATACATGGCGGGTGGAGGGTTGTCTTATACATGGAAAAACATAGTAATTAAGGAATACAAATTAAAGCCAAAATAAAATGATTCTACAAATAAACTAGAAAACCTAAAATTAGTTAAATGATCAAGGATAAGAGGTTAGGTATAAAATAAGTGGAATTCACATACAACTTTTGGTAGATGTGTTAAAGTGGAATAATTACACTGAAAAATAGTTTAGGGTAATCTATGAAAGCTGGACATATGGAAACCTATGTGCAAGTATGATCCAGAATTTGACATCTGTCCAACAAGAATGTATACACATGTGTATTGAGACATGTTCAAATATGCTTTTAGCAGCAGTATTTATTAACAATTGAGCAAAATTGGAAATAACCCAAATGCCCAGTAATAGTAAAGCGTGTAAATAACTTGTGATACATTTATAAAATGACTTATTTATACAGCAATGAAAACAAACTAAAGCTAATGCTGTAATATGAATCTTATAAGTCAGGGGTGTCCAACCTTTATGCTTCCCTGGGCCACATTGGAAGAGGAAGAATTTTCTTGGGCCACACCTAAAATGCACCAACAATAGCTGATGAGCTAAAAAAATATATAGTATTTTAAGAAAGTTTACGAATTTGTGTTGGGCCACATTCAACCATTCTGGGCCGCATGTGGCCTGTGGGCTGCAGGTAGGACAAGCTTGTCATAAGTAATATTGAGCAATTAAATCAGTCATGAAAGAATACATATTGTGTCAATTCTATAAATGTAAAGAAAAATAGGCAATATTAAACTACAGTGTTTGGAGATAATGTGCTTAGTGTTCAAGCTATAATTAAAAAAAAGAGGATAATCATAGGAGTTAGAATGATTGCTTTGTGGCAGGCAAAAAGGAATGTTACTAGGGAGAGAAGGAGTCTTCAGGGGTCTGGGAACATTTGCTATCCATGATGATCACACACAAGTGTTTTCCATGTAATAGTTCACTGAAATTTACATTCACGTTTTACATTTTTCTCTACTGTTGTTATACTTGATAGTGAGAAAACTAAATAAGATATTTCTATTAGAATTCAATGCCATACCTTTTTTTGTTTGTTTATTTAAAGAAGGCATATAATTTTGCGGGAATGAAAACAATCTAATAAAGGAAAAGCATTAAAACATAAATGAGAATAATTTTTTTATGGAATCTCAACTTAGGGGTACAAATATTAAAGGATTTAATTCTAATATTACCTCCTGTTTCCTTTTTTTAAAGTCCATTTTCTTGCTGGGAGGGATAAAAGTGTTCACCCTTCCTTCCAGTGTCTTAAGTTATCTGGCTGTGATCTTTAACTCTGAAATTGAGTGGTTGATGAAGGATCCTTGGGGCAGACATTCTCCGTCTGTGTCCTCAGCTTGTGTCAGCCTCAGAACTGTGTCTTTCCTTTTTTTCTTTTCTTTTTTTTTGGTGGGAGGACCAACTTTGTCTCCTGTTCATATTGCTGTCCTAGTCTTCTATTTGTCTGTCATAAAAATCATATTTTGGTATTTCAACACTCATTGCTGGTTTAATAATGTCAGGATTTTTTCCAATGTGTGACTTTTATGAAGCAGTTAAGACTACAGTACATTGGTTGCATTTCATTTCTGATCATTATAGTTACTTTGTGTGAGACAAAACCTAAAAGCCAAGTTTTAAAAATATATTTATCCTCTGGGTGGTGAGAGAAAGGAGCCAAACTAATGGAATATTACAATTTAGGTTTTGAACCATGTGAATATATTGCTTATTCACAAGCTTAAATTATATATATTGAAGATTTATTATCTCAATTACATAAAAACTAAGCAGAAGAAACAAGCTGGAAAAAAAAAAAGTACTAAAGCGCTAGCATTGGTTACCTCTGGATGTTGAGATGAGAATACAGTGATAACTTGGAATTCGAATGCCCCAAAACTCTTAACAACTTGGAATCTGAACAAAAAAATCAAGCAAATTTTGCCTTGGAATCCAAATGCTGCTTTGGAATCCGAATGCCAGCATGTTGTTGGCATGGGACATATCAACTGTATGGCCCATAGCTTTATCCGAATGCCCACTCTTGTCTTTGAACTCGAACAGGGATGGATTAAGTTCAAATTCTAAGGCATCACTGTATAGGGAGTTTTTTTCTTTCTACTTTTCTGAATTTTCCACATGGTTAGTTATGAACATGTTTAACTTGTTCTCATGAGTCTTTGATTTTTACAGTAGATGCCAAATCTTACAGGTATTTAGGTAATTCAGTACAATTTTATAATACCTCTGTTGTAACACCTTTGACGCTTGCCATTTTGATAATGACCATTCCTTACTCCATACCCTCTCCTGCCTCTCACCTATCTTGCTCGTTCACCATAACCTGTTACCTTACTTCTTTCTTGTTTTTCACCTTCATTCAGTCTCTTTTGCCCTGTGCCCTATGCTTCCTATTGGCTCTTGATCCGAGTTGTTTTTAGCTCAGAAGCTCAAAGGCCCAATTGATAAATGAATTGCAGCCATTGGACAAAATGTCACTCTGCCAACAAGAGAACTGACCTAAGTTTTATTCTATGAGGAACCTCAGAGATGGGCCTCAGGGCCTGGCTTATATATTTTCAGTTTAGGCCAAAAGCAGTGTTTGAACCTTGAAGTTCTTCTCATACTTAAAGATGGCTTTTGGCTTTTATTATGATTCTAACTTGACTATGTTATAAAATACTTAATAGATTTTTCTTTTTAAAAACATTTTGTTTGAGAGAAGGTGTGAGAGAGAGAGAGAGAGAGAGAGAGAAGGGGGATTGTCTAGAGCAGTCTCCATAGTTGTACATCATTAGTTGCAACATGGTTTCATTCCATACAGTGGATGTGGGGCCACACGGGGTGGGAACTGAGCTGGGGGCCTCCCACATGAGAGGCGAGAACCTTCGCTGCCATCCTGGCGGTTACCAGTTGTGCCACAGTTCAGCATATGAGATTGCATGGGACAGGACTGGGAATTGAACCCCGGACCTTGTGATTGAGAGGCAAGTGCTCAGCCATGAGCTGTCCCGGCATCCCCTGGATTTTTCAGAGTTGGTGAGGGTGGCATTCATAGGTACTAAAACCAGATACTACTTCTGTTCCACTCTGTCAGCATTATAGAAACCCTTTCATTAATGTAAGAAATTTTAAACTAGACAATCCTGATTAAGTAACTTGAGGGAAAACTGATCACTGTTGCATATATTTTACTAGTGTGTGCTGAGCAGAAACTAATTAATAATATGTCTTAATCTTTCACTCTGTGGCTTTCATAAGTAGCAGTCTTTGTTGGCTTTGAAGTGATTTATTGCTTTATATTCTAGAAAGTCCTGTTTTTGTTAAAGCTGGGCTATATTAACATAAGCAGTAACTTATTGCGTCTGCCTAATGGTTGTAACCTTACCCCTCTCCTTTTTAAAAATAAAATGTAGTCAGAATAACTCAGCTTTAGAAGTACATTTTTATTTAGTACTCATTTGCCTTATTCTCTTCACTATTGAGACTGCATGAAGAATGATATTGTCTAATCTAGTAGGAATTGGCAAATAGGGGTGAGGGAGACTGGTTTATGAGAATTGGAATGACTAACTCAAGAGCCTTTAAAATGATACTACTCATTTTAAACTCATAAGAGTTTCTCACTATGGAAAGCAAAAGACACCAGCTAGTTCCAGTCCCTGTGACACTAGGAGGTGAGACAGTTTTTAGACTCTAACCTCAGTTTTTATCAGTTCTCCAAAGGAGTCTGGCAAACCTCAGCAATAACTAGAAATGTTTATTTGCTCCCTGAAGGAATCTTACCTACATTTTTCATAGTGATGACTGATCATTCTAAAGCCTCCAGCCCAGTGATCATTACTGCAGTTTAGGGTGTAGGGATTTGTCACTTATATCATGTTTACCTCTGATCCATCTGTCAGTTTTACCCCTTAATTTCTACTCCTAATGCTCACAGACACCCTCTGCTATTTTTCACATATATTCAGTAGCTTCTTATTAGTTCTCCAGTGCCAATCACTGCATAATACATCCATCTCACAGCTCTCAGAGTTAACCTTCTAAAAGACAGATCAGATCAGATCCTTCTCCTACTCTAATTCATTGACTCCCTGTTATCCACACTGTTCAGGTCAGGCTCTTACACATGGCATTTGATATCCTTCATAGCCTGGACTTGCTTGCCTCTCCAATCTTGTCCTTAACTATTTTTTATTACGTGCATCTATTCTGTCAGACCAAACTAGTTGCCAGTTCCCAAACATGTCGAATAATGTTATACCTTCATACATGCTATAGTCCTCCTCCCTCGAGAGACTCCCCTCATTCTGTCATCAGTGTGATAGGCTCCTATTCCTGCTTTAAGGCCCAGTTTAGCTACCACTTTCTGTGAAGCTTTCCTAACCCTATTCCACCCCAAGAGAATTCTTTCTTCTTCATTCCTACTATATCACTTTATCCACTGTAGCTCTTAATGTTTAGCATTGTAATTACTTATGTGTAAATAAGTCTGTCTTATTCATGTAGCAAGGCACCTGCCACATAATAGGCAATCAAATGTTTATTATAAAAAGGAATTACTAATTTTCAATTACTAATATAAAGATCCTAATAATAATAATAATAATAATAGTCATCTACATAATAAACTAAAATAGGAAGATGGGGAAATGGGATACAGTGACCACCCCAGTTCCATCAGTTTGCTCTTTCCTTTTGGACTCTGCAGGTGGGGAAGATTCAGGGAAGTTGAGCCATGCCATGTTAAAGAATGGCCATACCACCCCCATAGGGAGTGCCAAACCTTCTAGTCCTGTCCAAGTAGAGGAAGAGCCAGGAAGAACAGCAAGTCTCAGGAGACCCATTCCAGAAGAGGACCCAAAGAAGCGACTATGTAAGGAATTCTGTATTTTTGTATTTAAGAGCCATGGATCAATCATTCTCATTTACTTTGGGAGGTTGCAAGAGCCAGGGAATTCTGTTCTTTAGCAATTCCTCAACTAGATGTAACTAGAATTTTCCGCATCTCATTCTTTCATTTACAGAATAGCCATGTTTGTGATCCTCAAGGTCAGAAGAGGATGTTAATAAATATCACATACCTGTAGGACTTTTTTTTTTTTTTAAGGTTTATTTTATTGTTTTTGATACATAGAGAGAGAGAGAGAGAGGGGAAGAGCCCAGAGCATTCTCCGTAGTTGTACATCATCAGTTTTCAACATGGCTTCATTCCACACAGGTGGGTGGGGATTGCTCAGGGCAGAAACCAGGCCCAGGGCCTCCCACATGGGGGACACGCCCTCGCAAGCTGGGAGTCCAAGCGGGGGCCTCTCACACATGGGAAGCTTGCCCCAGTGAGAACCAAACTGGAGGCCTCCCACATGGGAAGCACACCCCAGTTCAGCATGTGGGTCTGCACAGGCTGGGGCCGGGATTCAATCCTCGGTCCCTGGGGCTGCAAAGCAAGTGCTTAACCCACTGAGCCATCCTGGCTCCTCCTGACTCCCTGGCTCTTATGTGAAGAATCATGTTGATAATAAACTTCTCTTACTGGTTGAGAAAGTGTCATATACCTTAAGAATGTAGAAGTTGGGAAATTTTTGCCTGTAAACTAATCTATAAATGAAATAGTGGATAAAGTTAGCCATAATGAGTAGATGTGTTAGCTTTTTCAGTCTGTCTTGTTACTCTCTCTTCCTTTTAAAATCGTATCTGTTATTACACAGGTTCAACTGGAAACCAGCCTAATTCTGAAGCAGAGTCCTTTCCTGAGAATGCACCCAAACAGCCTTTACTTCCCCCTAAAAGACCCTTGTCCTCTTCTCACGAAGCAAATGAAGGGCAAGCAAAGGATGCCACTTCCTCTGGCAGCATGGCACGGTCCATCTCCTCTACTTCTACCGCCTCTACCACCACAGCACCTGCTGTCACTGTTACTGCCACAACCCTACCAAAAACTGTTAATAATTCCTCTGTTGTCCCTTCCCCAGCACCCAGGACTCTGCTTGCTGCTCCTGTCAGCACTAACACTACTGCTACCCCAGGCCTCCCTTATACAGTCCCTACCAAGCAGCCCCCCATTCCTCCCCCTAAACCAACTCACAGAAATAGCAACCCTGTTATTGGTAAGTCTTCAGGTTTCTATTGTTTTGGGTTGGGTTTGGTTTTGGATGGTTGTTTTATTGGATAACTGATACGACATTGATTTGGTCTGTGAGAGAATTCTCCATATCTTGTCCCTTTGAACGTACTAAAGATAGAGAAAAGCTTGATGGTGAAGCAGATGGCTATTAATGGAAGCAGGCTGAGATCAGATATCACCAAAATTAAGTTCAAGTGGGTGAGATTAATACCTATTTTCCTAAAATAGTGTTTTTGAAATATTTATAGTTGGAGGACTGGACATGTTAATATCACACAAGTTTGATTAGCATTGAGAAAAGGTTTCTTTTAACCTACTTTAAACTGCCAGTGCTTTCCTTCAGCATAAGCCCAATAGATGAAAAGATGACTATATAGGTGCCAGTGTAACTGGTGATTCAGTGTCTGGCGTAATATCTTCATGGAGAACTACAAAAGATACTATTTCAATTGCCCTGATAAAATCATGTTTTATCTTGGGAGAATTAAGAATGGTACTCTTATAGAACAAGTGGTAGAAAAGAGAAAGAATGGAAGATAATTGCTTGTAGTTTTGTTTGTTTGTTTGTTTGTTTTGCCTGAACTTCTATTTAGGTCTATTTTCTTTACCTAAATGTATAACATCTTAGAGGAATTTCCAAGAAAGGGAGGAGAGGAAGGAAGGTAGTTTTAAGTACTGCTAGTACTTAAAGTTCTGCTTAAAGTTCTTGTTAATGATTGGAGGAATAATACCACCAAGCTGTGTAAGGTGACTAGAACCTTGAAAAACAGGCTTAGAATTCACTGTGAGTATGACAGGTTGGAGTAGCTTGATAAAAACAGGATGAAAGTTATTATTATTATCACAGACTTGGATGGATAGTGCCATATTGACCTATCTCTGAGGAACTTGAGCTTTCATATAGTTATTTTCAAAACCTCCTTGTGAAGTAGGAACTGATTTTATCTATTAATATTAAATAGGGCAATTAGAATGTGAAAAAATCGTGACTCGCTCAGGGTTGCAGTTACTGAAAGACAGAAACCAAATATAGGTTTTTCAACTCTTGAGTACATATCTCTGTTCTACATACCTGTGTTCTCAAATTGTTGTCTAAACAGGTATTCTCATCACAGTCACCTAGAAGGGTTGTTATATATAACACAAAGTTTCTGATTCAGTGGGTCTGGGCTAGGGCCTGAGAATCTGCATTTCTCATAAATTCCCAGATGATACTTATACTTCATATACAGACGGGGACCATACATTGAGAACCACTGCACTAAGTCAGTAATATACTTCACTCTTTTCAGGGTAGACAACATAAAAAATTATGTTATGTGTACTATATCCTGGGCTAAACCACAGAAGCCACTCTTGGCCTAAGGTGACTAACCCAGAGTAGTAGGCCCTGTGACTGAGGGATGGCCATCAGTCCATGATTCTTTCTCAGTAGACAGAGAAAAATCTACTTAGGTTAAATAGATTTTATTTAAATTACTATTCTTTATTCTGAAATTATAACCTTATTCTTTAGTGTTATAAGTTCATTGCTTTCATGAACAGATTATGTTTATAAATGGTTTACTTAATATCAAGTCTTGGAACTATTAAGAATTGACAACCTGATGTTGGTTGAGAATTTCTTTTTAATTGTATTGGTCCATGAAATCCAAACATATGGAAACCACTGCTGTTGACATTGCTGCATCTGCTACTAATGGGCATAATAGTCTTAGGACCAAGGATTAATTAGGAGTATTAGAACTAAGGAAGGAGCCCTATTAAATAGCTGAACAGTAGAAGGGAATTATAACCCCTCCAGTTGACTGCTCTGGCATCTTTCCCAAAAGACCTTAGCCAAATTCCATTGTCAGGGTATATGTACCAAAGTTCACTTGCTTAACATCCTCAGGTACATGTTTTCCTTAAATTACTAAAGGTAATTTGCCTTATCAAGTCAGATGTTAAAATACACAAATTTGGTCTTGTCAGAGATGGTTTTGTTGTAAATGGAATATAGCTAAGGGCTATTTTTAGAGAAGCAGCAAAAGTCCAGTTTTTTAATTCTAAAATTCACATTTTTTAAACACAATTTTTTTTTTTTTTAAAGATTTATTTTGATTGTTTTTGACAGAGAGAGAAAGATACAGAGACAGAGAGAACGGGGAGGGCCCAGAGCAGTCTCCACATCATTGATTTTTCCACATAGTTTCATTCCACAGGTGGGCGCGGGGCTGCACAGCGCAGGAACTGGGCCGGGGTCTCACCCCGGTGAGAACTGAACTGGGGGCACTCCCCAGTTCAGCATATGGGTCCACACGGGCTGGGGCCGGGATTCGATCCTTGGTCCCCAGGGCTGCAAAGTGAGCGCATAACCCACTGAGCCATCCCGGCTTCCCCCACATTTTTTAAATCCTTTAAAAATGTGTACCGGTATGCAATGTTTTTCTACAAAGTCCTTTTAAAAGTTTGCACACCTGGAAACTATGTTGCCAACCAATGTCACCCCAATAAATATAACAATAATATAAAATGAATAAATACAATAAAAGTTTGCTTATGATGAGTGACATTAAAACATCAGCTTACCTAGCCTCTTATTTTGAATGCTGCCCATGGAATGGGATGTAAAGCAAGTAATTTTTTTATTTCAGGGAACATTGAGACATATGGAACCATGTGAAAACCATTGATAGGACCAAAATGAGGAATTTGGGTAAAAGGTTAGAGGTTGGTGATCAAGAGAGCTACTATGTAATTATTTTGCATGGTTGGCCCCTGCATGATGTGATGATCCACTTAAAGGCCAGCACTCCATAGGGACTTAGCTGAATCAACACCTGAGTCACTGTGTACTTTGAGGGATCACAGAGGGATATATACTGTCATGATGTAGCATAGGGGCCTCTCATGTAATAAATACGTATAAGGACCCTAATTCTGTGGATATGCAGATGAGATAAGGGTTGCCTTGTCATCAAGGAGCCCCTAATGTAGTGGGGAGTGGAGATAGGTGTTGGGCATAAAGGACAAGAGAGGTGAACACTAATAAAATCAAATAGAGTAGGATCCAGAGGATGGAACCTAATAATTAGACCTGGGAACTAGCTGAGCCCTTGCCAGTTTGTGGTATGATCTTGGGCATGTCACCTGACTTCTGAGTTTTTGCTTCTGTAAAATAGTAAAGATAATCACTTATAAAAGGAAAATATGAAGTCAAGGATAGAAAAGCATTTTGATTTCTTCAAAGCCTTTTGCATTTGCTTATAAAAGTCCAAAATGTCATTGATAGTTTCATAATACAGAGTTAGGATACCTACATATTATTATTTATCAGGATCTGGTAGCAATGCCTTGATAATATTTTTTATTGCTATCTGCATGTTTAAAATTTTTAGAGTACTGTTAGACAAAAGAATTTATTATCTTTGTCATTTTTTGTGTCTCATTTTAGCTTCATAGCAAGATCAAATCATAAAAAATGATCATCTCTCTTACATACCAAAGAATTAAGAAATTTCTCATCAAATAAAGTAGAGGTCTTCCTACACCTCTATACATTTATTAGGCCTCGTAGATACATAAATATAAATTTTGTTTTAGTATGAGCTATCAAATGAATGGCAAATCCATGAAATATTATATTTTGCCCGAAAGACTGAGCTCAGCTCTAATTCTAGGCCCTCAAAGTATTGTAAAGCCATTTTAAATTGAGGTGTTTCTCTCTCTTTTTCAGCTGAACTGTCACAAGCAATAAACAGTGGTACATTGTTATCAAAACCGTCCCCACCCTTGCCACCTAAGAGAGGCATTCCATCAACCTTGGTCCCCACCTCAGAGTCTGCTGCTGCAATCACCACTACAAAAGCACCAAGTGATCAGAGAGAAAAGAGCACATGCTCTGTTGGCTCCGAACCACTGCTGATGATCCCACCTCCCTCTCCATCCCCCCCACTGCCTACTCATATACCTCCAGAACCCCCACGGTCCCCTCCATTCCCTGCTAAGACTTTTCATGTTGTGCCAGAAATTGAGTTTATACCGTCCATAGACCTACCCCAGGAGGTTCCTCAGCAGGAAGACCAGAAAAAGGAAATACCCAAGAAGATGTTGGACCATAGCTTCGGGGATCCCCATGTACCCTCTAGGCTACCCCCACTTCCACTGCATATCCGAATCCAGCAGGCCCTGACTAGCCCACTTCCCATGACTCCTTCCTTGGAGGGCTCTCACAGAGCTCATTCGCTGCTCTTTGAGAACAGTGACAACTTCTCTGAGGACAGCAATACCCTGGGTCGGACCAGATCACTTCCTATCACTATTGAAATGCTGAAAGTGTGAGTGCCCTTAAAGCTTGCCTCTTATTTCTTCTACTTCCCTTTCCTTTTCTAGTTAGCCCTTATTGGAAAAAGATTTCCATATTAAAAAAAAAAAAATGAGTAAATTTAAAATAAGAATACTCAACTAATAGGACATGCTCTATAATTTGTACTGTGTTTACTCTGACTATTTCTATAACATTGTATCTATGGCAGAAATTTTCCTGGTGATATAGAAAGTTATAAACTTTTGTATTTGAATATTGAAACCATTATATTTTTTAATTGGCTACATGGTGCATAAGAGCATTAACTTTGGAGTAAGAGGGTTCTGGGTTTAAATCCCAGCTCTACCTCTTATTTATTAGCCTGTAGAAGTAGTAGTAGTAGTAGTAGTAGTAGTAGTAGTAGTTGTGTGTGTGTGTGTATTTAACTTTTCAGTTCTTTAGTTACCTAATCTGTAAATAGGAGTACAGGGTCTGACAATTAAGTTCACAAATTCATCCTAGAAAAAGTGTTACATATCTCATTGCTGAATATCACTACTGTCACCTTTGAAGTACTTCCCTTGGGAAGCTATGCACCAACACCATTGCCCAGTCTACCCTTCAAAGCAATTTTGGAACTCCTTTTCTGGAATGGCCATCAGAGCTGTCATTGTATTACTCTTGATATCCTGGATGTCATCAAAATGTCTTCCTTTTAGTCCAGAGTCCTCACCATCACACCATGTGGTCAGCAAAATGTCTTCCTTTTGATACTTCCTTTATCTCCGGGTAACGAAAAAAGTCATTAGGGGCCAGATCAAATCAGTAGGGAGGGTGTTCCAATACAGTTATTTATTTACTGGCTAAAAACTTCCTCACAGACAGTGCCAGGTGAGCTGGTGCATTGTCGTGAGGCAAGAGCCATGAGTTGTTGGCAAAAAGTTTAAGTTGTTTTCGTCTCATGTTTTCATACAGCCTTTTCAGCACCTCCAAATAGTCAACTTGATCGAATGTTTGTCACTGGTATAAATTCATAATGAACAATCCCTCTCATATCAAAAAATGTTAGCAACATCATGATTTGGGTTGACAGAACGTTTTTGGTTGTGGAGAATTAGCTGACTTTCATTGTGCACATTGGCACTTTGTTTCAGGGTCATATTGGTATACCCATGTTTCATCACCAGTGATAACACAGCCCAAAACATTGTCTTGCATCTCCAAAAGGTCTTGGCACACTTCAATTCTCTTTTGCTTTTTTTTATCATTGAGCTCTTTCGGGACCATTTTTGGACACACCTTTCTCAGCCAAGTTAAGATTTTCGTAAGTAATGTTTAGTTGGTCTGCTATGCTTCTCACAGTCACCCGACGATTTTGATCCACAGTGAATTTTTGCAATATTTTAGTCAGTTCTGCTCATTATTGGCTGCCCTGACCTCTGTTTACCAGTGACACTCTCTCCCCTCAGTAAAATGTTTAATCCATTTGTATACTGCCATTTTCTTCATGACATTATCCCATAAACTTAAACTAACATGTCCCTGATTTCACTTCTGCTCTTGGCAAGTTTAACAAGAAACTTAATATTTGTTTATTGCTCTAATTCAGGCTCTGACATTCTCGGGATGGCACACAAAAACACACAACAACAATAATGAGCACCACTCAGCAACACACCGCCACACATTAACACGAACACAGTTGTGAGACACTGCTTATACTAGGGTTATGAAACCTTATTGAGTTGTTTGTACAGTGTTGCCATCATAGGTGCACAGTGGCAAGTTCACAAACTTAATTGTCAGACCTCACAATACTTTCATAGAGAATAAAATTATACAAATCTGAAAGCACTAATGCCTGGCATATAAGCTGGGTAGAGAAGGCTAACACCTACTTTGTCTTTTTAAAATTCTGACAAATTGCAACTGAAGAGTAACTCTTTTTGGCAAGTTAGAGATGTCCCTTACTAACAAAAAGAATTGTTGTAGAGATATTGCATCCTACTTGTTACTTGTTTTGCCATAATCTTTGTATTTGTTGGTATATTTGTTTCACATCATGAAAAGAGACTGTTCAGGAGTATAAAGGTAGACTAAGTCTCATAGTTTTATGCCTCCAGAGTGTAAAGGGGGGAAGTTAGTTTTCATTTTTATTCTGTTTCCTAGAATTAAATGACCGTTTTGTCTTACTGCATTGTTAAACCAAAGGGAAATGGGTTAAATATTTGTATTAAGTGTCTTCCATGAGCTAGATACAGTGTTAGATGCTGTGCAGTCTTATTTAATCAGACCAAAGCAAACTTGCATTTCCCATGTAGATCATCAGGGCCCTATGTGCCCAACACTGGTGTGTTCAAGAATTTGTCTGTTTTATTTTCACAACAAGCGAATGAAGTAGATATCATTCCTATTTATAGAAAAGTAATTTACAAGCTAGTAAATAAGTTGTAGAGCTGGGATTTGAACCCAAAACCTTTAATATATTTTTATTTATTTTATTTTTGACAGAGAGAGAGAGAGAGAGAGATACAGAGACAGAGAGAACTGAACTGAGGGAGCTCCCAGTTCAGCATATGGTTCCGCACGGGCCTGGGCCGGGATTCGATCCCCGGTCCCCGGCGCTGCAAAGTGAGCGCTTAACCCACTGAGCCATCCCGGCTTCCCCTGAACCCAAAACCTTTAGATTAATAGTTGCTAAAGAGTTTCTTTGCAAGATTGTTAAAGGAATTCTAAATGATTTCATGGACTATTCCATTGCTGTTCAGTATTTTGTCTTACAAATCAGTTGTC